>OMLF01048637.1:0-27001 GCA_900302615.1 Holocentrus rufus | reverse complement strand
TGGACGGGGACAGAGTCAAGCATAGATTTCCATGCCCCCGGCCCGCCTCTCCTGTACCTTCCACTGCAATGAGTCTTGGCAGCAGCGTTTCCTCCCAACCCCTACCGAGCCCCAGCCCAGCGCTGTGACGTGGGACCGGTCTGACTCTGTGTGTGTGTGTGTGTGTGTGAGTGTGTGAGCGTGCTTGAACAGGTTCATCCCTACAGTCAGGTCCCACAAAGACAAAGAGGCAAAACACTGCAGTTTTTGCATGGTCAATAGTTTCAGGAACAGGTGACCAGCCCCAACATCTTCTATTCTAAGCCATTTACTGTATATTGAATGAAAGAATAAAATAAATGACATGAGCCTGCACCCTGCTGTTATGTTATTACTTTGATTTCACTTTGTATTTTCCCCATATCATGCTTGTCACTGCATGATGCAATGTGTCATCTTCTTAGCACTGACTTGCTTCTTGGCTTGTTGCTTGGCAAGTAAAGATCTTTAAGGAAGATTTCATGTCATATTGGGGTCCATAGTCCTTTGCTATTCTATACGGAATAAACCAAATTTTCTGATTTTGTGTTACTTTTACTGTTACACTCTCTAATTATACGACTGCAGAGAAAACAGTGGTGCATCAAACCATGTCTAAATAAAGTGTGGCGGGGTTTGTGTTTATCTCAGTCATGCAGATGGTAGCCTACAAGAGGCCCAGCCTAAGAACTTTCCACCATATCTCAAAATACAGATCCTGTTTGCTATTTTTCCTGTTTGTTGACAAAGAAAATGAACTATTCATGGCCGCAAAATGCCTTTGCGTACTTCATGTTCAGCCATCACATCCTGACAGTGGAAGTCTCATGAGCTCAGTCAATTTGAAGATGACAGAATGTCATCATAGGCCAGTGGTGCGACAGGTAGAGGTGATTATGGATGGGACCTCTAAATTAAAAAGTTGCTTACAATTTTGGGGCTGTTTTAATCCTTTTTCAATGTTATGAGTGTTTAGATAGTTTACTACAATATGCTTTTTGCCTTTGTATACTTATTTTTAACCTGTTTCTAGTATTTGTTCATTTAGTTCTTGCATAGCTCCATTTTTGAGTCTGATTTTATCTTATCTTGCTGACTTTTACTCACCATTGCTCTGTTCTTTGCTATGCCCCAGACCAGTAATACAGATTATCAAAAGTGCTAAATGTAGATGCAATTATTTATTTAGTGTGTGTCTGTCTCTTTCTCTCACGTACACACACTGCACTTGGATTTGTTTGTCGTAGTGCCAGAGGTCTAAAGGGTTAGAAAAGAAGTTAGGAAATTCTTTGAAGAAATATTTAAATTAATTGTGTATAGCAAATTTACTTTTGCTTTCACAGCAGGGTTTTGGAAAAACATAGGATCATAGGTTGCATTGTGATAAGTCGCAAATCCCACCAAAGTCACACCAAAAACACAGAATATAGCTTCAAACGTGCTATTTCATCCAAAGCACATCACAGTGTTTGCTGCCCTCTAAAGGAACAAGGAAAAGTGACATCCCACTGTTACTACTGCACATGAAGTTGCTGAGGTCAATTTTGTTACCACTTCACCAAAGGTGCAAACAGCTGCAGGAAAGATGTTTTCTTCACATGTGATTAAGATGAAAAGTTATTGGGACAAAAAAGGTAACTATAATGGAGTGTATGGTATTATCAATGTTCACTTAACCGTAATAACAATTGGGGAAAGCATGATGAGTGGATGCTATTGTTAGAAATCCATTTTTGGTCTAGCTGCCATTCATTTAAACAATATTTGCAGTTCATATTACCCTTGTGATAGGGATGCTTTGTAAGGAAGATGTCATTTGCGCAGGAATACATTTTCTAACTAGATTATGACTCCTATGACAGTAAGAGGAACCCATTCAACAGTCCCATGTCATTAATATTCAGTTCCCTGCGCTGAACTCTCTCAGAGTGATGTGAAAAGGGAAAGACAATCAGAACGTTAACCTCTCAGGGTTAAATTGGGTCAGTGGCCTCATTATATGCGCTTCCCTTTTACATTCAACTGCCTCACCACTGAAACATTCCTATTTTTTTATATCCTAATCATGCTATGTGTGCTGAAACATCCTCTTAAAAAATAAAAGGTGGCTCCAGGTAATGGTTAAATAAAAAGTAAAATACTTGCTTCGAAATGTAAAATAATATAAGTAGAATAGCACGATAGCTTTGCATTACATGACTGTTAAACATTTCAGTTGTAAAATCTATTAGAATTTTCTCAATGTAAAAGAATGTAAACTAGCATTTCAAGGAAGTTATTTCTACAGTCACACAGAGGTTTTTTTTATATATAGTACTGTTTGCCCTCGGATCCATTCTATTTGTACTGAGACTCCCTTAAATTCATATGCTCTCTCAAAATAGCAGTGGATATCTACATATGGTGTGGAACTGATCTCTCAGGGTGTTGATTTCAGGAGGTGCTGCCTCTCTTCCAGGTTTGGGCTCTTCTGGTCATCTTCTTGCTGGCTATGGTCTGCTTCATGCAAGCATACCTCTAGATATAATATCTCAGCAACTGGCGTCATGGCTGACACATAATTAGCTCCATATCAGCACTAGGTCAAGGGTGTCTGCAAGTTTCATCATGTTATATTTAAGAGCATTTAAATGTTAAAGTAAAAGGAACAAGGCCAACTGAACAACTGTAAATTGTGAAGTGTGAAATGAAAAGTTGACCTATCAGACTGGGCAAATTTCTATCCAGTAAAACAGTGCACCAAGAAAGCACAACATTTTCAAGCAAAATTCAACTTTGTTAGAGTGTTTGTATAGTTACATGGGCAGGATATGAGCCCACATGATGGTGAAATATCCTCATTAGCTGCTCCATGCTCCCCTGGGTTGCTAATCCAGTATTCTGGATTAGCAACCCAGGGGACCCATTCACTTCCATAGCACAGCAAAACAGGTCCCAAAATAAGAAGATAGAGAGAAAAAAAATAATTTAATTTCCTCAAAAATGGGTACTGTAACTCATTGTTGTTGGTTTTCATATTTGTAACTGATGAGTGTTCATTTATGTGCTAAAAGTGTCATTTTGGGGCCTATTGTGTCATGCTATGGAAGTGAATGGGAAGATGTAAACAGAGCATATTGGATTAGCAGCCAAGGGGAGAAAGAGCAACTACTGAGGATATTGAACCACCATCTGGACTCATATCACATCCAGGTAACTGTACAACCCACCCTCTATCACAGTTCAATTTTGCTTTAAGGATTTTATAAGACTAAATTTAACAGTTAAAATGCAAAGTTAGTGACATCAATATGGAAATTTCTCTAAATGTGCCTGTGTATGTGTGATCACGACAATCCATCCACCAGACCACGCTCCTGCAGATCAGATCCCATTTATATCATTATACACAGGAAATTACATAGGACCAGAATCTCGATCGATGAGGAGACATCTATGTGCAGAGCACTCTTGTACATCTCAACATCTCCCATGAGAACAACCACTCACAGAACAGATAACCTGTAAAGAGTGTACAGGATTTTACCTTCCATCTGTGTTTCCTCAAATTTTCCTCAGTTGTTCACAGAGTTTCAATACCAATGCCTGTTGTAATTTTATCCACTAAGGGATATAAAAACAGTTGTAACATGTTTCTTCATCCAGCTGCAGTGATTGTAATGCACAATCATAGCAGTTTTTTTTCTACAAGTATCAACCCAGGCTTCAACTTTTTCCTCTCAGTGTAGACCTTCTCCTCCCATTCTATTTCCTATTTGTATTCCTATCAGTATGTACTGCTGATATTGACTTTGCTCCAGTAACCTTTCCGAAGGGGGCATCCAGAAAAATGCCCATGACGTATACTAGTGTGTCTTTTATATATTAGTCAAATCAAAATCCACATTCCACAGGAGTAAAGTTCAGCCATCGAGGTATTAACAGGCTCTTCTGTACGTGCTTATACACACATAAACATCCATTATGTAGAAATATATGGATGTTATGGGAGCGACAATCTAACCCAGATTTACACAGCAAACAATATTGTGTACATGCACTTAAAATCAAACATTGCCTCTTAAATGTCAACTAAGGTTGTCACCAATATCCATTTGTCTGAACTTGACCACACTGTGATGTAAATCCACAGTTTACCTACTTCTCATGATTAGAAGAAATCTCTTTAAATTACATTACTTCACAAATTCATTAAATGCAAATGCATAGATTAATGTGGTGCTCAATAGCCCATGTGTGCTTTTAGATGAGATGAACATCTGACAGAATGAATACAGTCAAAGCAGTTTCTTCACAGTTATAAGAAAAAGCTCCATAGAACAATAGAAGGGATTATATCTATTTCATATTAGTGTATAATTACATAAAAAGACAAATGAATGCAGGCACTGCCTCTTTTCTAGTCTTTATCTCTTTGATACAATGGAATAGCACTACTGGCATGTGATCACACTGCACTTCTTTTGTTGAAGCTTGTAAATTGTAACTTGTGGGTACAGCTATTTCTACATATAACTGTCAAACTGAAAAAAAAAAACACTTGGGAGAAAATGGAGATACTATTGCTTGAGGGTTATATTCTCTCATGTGCAACTGCCTGACACACAGCATTGCAATTCATAAAACAACCAAAAGAGCTGCAATCATTTGCAGTATAGAATCTACAGCAGTCAGTTGTGATTTTGATGACATTTTAATTACTTGTGCCCTACTAACCACTATCTTTGCTGTCCAGTTTCAGTGAAGTCCAGGTTGATCCCAGAAAGCAGTTCTCCTCCACAGGGGCGGTTCAGCAGCTCCTTCAAGGCCTCATTCACATCGTTGTTGAAGACGGTGGAGAAGTTGCGGTTAGGGTAGCCTCCACTACCACCACCTTCATCCGCGGGAAATGAGCCCAACACCTCCTGCACCCACTTCAGCTCATTGCTAAGCTCCAGTCGCAGTGCATCAAAGTGGTTCTTCCTCTCCTGGTAGCGGTTGCTGATGGCGCTGAGGCTGGCGCTGAATGCATGCATGTCGTCCTGCACGTTCCTCTTCATGGCTTCCACCTTGCGGAACTCGTAGCGGATTTGCGAAAGCTCGTGGCGTACGCCTTCGCTCTCCTCCTTGTACCAGGCCTCCTTGTCATTATATATGGAGACCAAGGCATCAATGTCCTCCTGCAGAGAGTCATGGGATGCTGCCAGGCTGCTGAAGGAGCTCTCCATTTGGCCAATGTCCTCCACTACCTGGGCAAAACGCTCAAAGTTCACATAGGTGTTGTTGGGTGGCATGCTTGAGTGGGATTTAATGGTGTACTCCCTCAGCCGCTTGGTCTTTAGCTGGCGCCGCTCGCGTTTCTTGGGCTCGTGGGATTTGTTTTCCTCCTTGTGCTCATTGGACTTAAGATAGAAGAAGGGATAGTCAGTAAATCTTGTCCACAGAAGGATGAGCATGCATTGACACAGCAAGCTCATTCTACCATGCAGGTGCATCAGTGAGACATTTGTTTGAAAGTGCAGTGCATCCATTGCCACAAATGAGGCACCCTAGATGTAAAATTTTTGCTTGTGCACATTTAAGTGTGACAGGACATAAGCCTATATTGGTGACATAGTGCAAAAAGTCCACAATGGGACTAAGGATGCGTATTGGAATTTTTTTGGTTTCCGTTCCAGTTCCTCATTTTGGTACTGATTCCAACTTGGCACTATTTTGGTACCATCCCTTAATGGGACATACTCAAATCCTTCCATCTGGCAATTTTTCACAAATTTAGTAAGTGAGCCACTTGTGACACGCTTCTGGAGGCGTTTGGTGCACGTTTTCTTTTTGTCCCCCTTGATCAAAGATCAGGGAAGGGACAATGGATTGGGTTCCATCCATTTGTCACATTTCTAAGACTCTCCTGCCTGTTTTGAATGAAACTTGGGAGAATAATGGATTTTGACACTGTGGTTTGGCATTTTGAATACAAACCTGATTGGCCCACCACCGTGCCACACCCAGGCTAACAGGACCCTAAGCTTGAGACTCGATATCTCAGCCACTGCCAGGTCAAATTTAGGGAATGATGTTTTTTTGAGGAATATGTTGTTGTCTTTGCGGACTGAGGGGCCATTGCCAACACAGATCTGATTAAGCCTATGTGCCAGTCTTCATTAGTTCCAGTTGGAACACAGTGTATCTCCTGGTCTTACTGCCCATCCTGTTAGTTTAACTTTAGCAGCTGAGACTATGTTGAGAGGTTGGGTAATTGTAGCTTCCACTCTAGCCAGAGCCACAAGGGCTGTCCATGGGAAGAGAGCCAAAAGGATGTGTCCAAAAACAACTCCTCACTTGTAGGCTACTGACTGTACTGAGTTTTATGAGCAGTTCATTGTGTGTTTTGTGGCATTACAAATTAAAGGTCCATTATGTAAAACTGCATTGAAGTGAGGATCCTTTAGACTCAACTGACAAAAAATGTGGAATAAGCATGAAATTTGAGTCTACATGGTTCTTATCATTGACCTGATAAATTATGTGCTTAGTCCATGTTTTTTGTTGGTTGAGTTTCAGCGGTCCTCACCTCAATCAAAGCTCAGTTTTGCATAGCGCACCAAACACTAAATCTACGTATCTTGCTCCCCATAACTTGTGCTTCCTTTACAGTTTCCTACTATTGTGCACACCTTCCTTTTATTAAGTGAGCTACTTAATGTGGTGGTTAGCCTTCAAGTAACAGTGGACAGACATTCAAGAGCAGCTATGTCTCTATGCAAGAAAGTAATACAAAGACAGTTTGTTGCTGCTTTTGTTGATGAAAAAATGTTCACATTCTTGCTCTGAGGCCATTCCACTGTTGATTTGGCTGCATGCTTGGGGTCGCTGTCCTGTTGGAACATAAATCTTTCCAAACTAAGGTCACTGGCAAGCAGAAGCAGGCTCTCCTCAGTTATTTGCCTGTATTTTGCCTGTAAAATATGGATTTTTTTTTATCATTCACCAGATCTACGCCTTCCCGTAATTTTGCCTCGGAACTCTCCTCTAAAGTATCCAATATACTAAACTGGTGGATTCCAATAAAGTTGTGGAAACATCTGAAGGATATTTAAAAGAACTTGGATGCACCATGTCACTGCAAAGGGGCTGAAAATCTTTTGCCTCAAAACACTTCACTTTTACTCTAATTACTCAAAGTAATTTGTAAAACTGAAAGCACTGTGCAATATGGGTTATTTCAAATACACGAGTAACAAAAAACAATTTTAATCCATTTTGAATTGAGGCTGTAGCATCACCAAATGTGAAAAAGTCAAAGGACTGAAAACTTTCTAAACAGTACATATAGACAGATTTGGGCTCATTTAAGCAGTATAAATATGAAATGTGATATAAATACCTTGATCCAAGGGTGATTAAGAGCATCTTGTATTGTTAGCCTTTTCCTGTAAGACAGACAATGTGAACAATTAAAGTCACTAACTATAATCATCACCAAGAGATTGTGAGAGTCTGGTTCGAGTTCAAATATTACAACAAATATGAACTTTCTTTATATTGTACTGATGCAAAGTTGCTGTGAGGAATTTGCCATCCACTCTTTTTGTTAATTGTTGAGCTTACATCTTATCCCTTTCCAGCAGCTGGCTGATGAATTTCTTGGCCAGCTCACTGGTATGGCAGAAGAACTCCTCATCAAACTCATAATTTACGGCTGAGATGTTCCCCAGCGTGTCCTGCTTGGTCTCCCCCAGGAAGGGCGAAGCACCACTCAGCCTGAAGCACAACATTAGAGGAAGTGTAGTTTATCAACTTGTTTAAGGTCACCTCATTATCTCAGTTATGTATAGCAGAGGGTGAGATAATGTCAATAATTTGTCATGGTTCACTTACAGGATGTAGGTGATGACACCTATGCTCCACATGTCAGCCTCTAATCCCAAAGGCTCATAGTTGACAATCTCTGGTGCTGAGAAATATATTGCAGTGGAAATGCACCAATGTTAAAAGAACTGCTTAATTAATGACTGAAAGACTGTAAGTAAAGAAAACCTTATGTAACACATGAACTTGTCTTACCCACAAATTCAGGAGTTCCAAAAATGTTCTTGAACTCAACCCCAGCTTCGATCTTGTGGGCGAGACCAAAATCAATGAGTTTGATTCTTGGCAAGGGCACATTCTTGTCCAGGAGCATGATGTTCTCAGGCTGCAGACCAGGGAGAGAGAGAGATAAATGGTTTGCTGAGATAATATTCCAACAGATGCCTACAGATTAGCTGCTGGCCTCTCCTCTCCTGAATAAAGTAAAACCTACAAATAACAACAGAAATTATATAACAACAGAATATGAAACAACAGAAACGGAACATTACATTTTGCAAATTAGCCTTCACAAGGCATGAATGTCAAAAGCTTTTGTTCCACAAACAAAAAACATTTTAAGTCTTGTGAAATGGCACAATCACAAAATAACAAAGATGATGTATGTAATGATGTCAGTAATAACCAAGGACAATAACAAAAACACAAAATAACTAGAAGGGGCAGTCAGAGAGTGCAACACCAACACGCTGCATGTTTGACAGTGAACTACTGTAGGACCAATGATGAGTACGAAATATTTCCATCAGTTCACTGAGGGTCAAAGGTCAAGTGACCAATAGAAAGGTCACATATGACTTTATATTAGTGTTTAATAGAAACCATATGTGTATCCCTAACCAATTCACTGATATGACCATTATAAATATTCCCTATGTTCTAACATTGGGCCCAAACTGTACCCTGTGACCCTGACCTTTCACCTTGACTGCTGACCGTGTATTGACCGTGCATTTGACATGTACATGCACAAAGGATACACTGATTAAAAAAAAAAAAAGTCAGTAACACACAAATGGCAGCAGTGTGGCATAATTAGTGAGACTGGTTCTCAACTGAGTAACCCAGGTTCAAGCCTCAACTCCTTGATTAAACTGCAAATCATTCAAATCCCATGAGTCCCTGCTCTGGACCTTTCCTCCCTGTGGAGGTGAAGCAACACCCAGAACGATGGTGGCAGTGCATCTGGATTGTGCCTTTGACAATTCATAGTCTGCTTCTTTTCACTGTGTACTGCTTCACCTCTGTCTAGTGCCCCGCCCCCCTTCCAGCGGTCTGCCTGTGTCCGGCCCTGCATGCCTCTCTGTCATCACTAGATGGAACTGCATCCTTACTGAGTGCTGGCATTCAGCTGACACTGCACTTTATCTAGGTCAGTGGTTTTCAAGGTGGGGTCTGGCGGCCCCCAGGGGTCTTTCAGAGGCTTCCAGGGGGTCCTCAGCAAAATGAGCAATAACTGAATTTCAATAATTCACTAGAAATTGTTATAGTACAAAAAATTTTAAAAAAATTACATGAGTGATTATTGTAACATTATGTTTTAATCTCACCACTTGGAATCTGTCAGTGTTCAAGTGTGACCTCTAAACATTTTAATAGTTAACAGAAACCAAACTATCTTTTCATATCAGGGTCCCTTGGACAAAATCACCTCACATGCAGGTATTCAGCTTCATGGATCCCTGCGTTGCCACCTCTTTATGGATGTTTAAGTAATTACTAGACTAGTAAACTAATCAGACTACTATTGTGCATAACATCTAACTTGACAGAATACAATATATGACTCAACAACATGCCAAATTGTTCCTACAGTCACATAAGCTCATAAAGTAGCATGCATTTTCCATTAGTCACATGCATTTTCGGGACAGACCTTGAGATCAAAGTGGGCTATCTTTCTGGAGTGGAGGTAATTCACCCCCTCGAGGATTTGTTTGATGAACTGCGTGGCCTCTTCCTCACTCAGAGACTCCTTCTGGGCCAGGAAGTCAAAGAGCTCTCCTCCAGAAACCCTGGAACACAGACGCCTATCATCCAGCTGCCTGCCACCACTGCAACACTGGATCAGTGCCATAGTGACCCTGTTTTCATGTCAACATGCAAATATGTTGATCTTGTTCTTCGCATCCAAGTTACATGGACACATAGACTCTTATAAACCTAGCCCACTGAACTAAAGGGAAAAACCTACCATAATGCATTTAAAAGGTGCTTGATGATGTATGTTGCATTTCTGAGACAATTTTGTTTTTGGTGGTGCATTAGTCTTATCCCTGTGGATAACTGGTCAAAAGTGGGCAGCACAACATCTCACTGAGAACTTTCCAGTGATATTACAATGTAGTTAAATAGCAGATTTTTTTTCCAGCAATCAGATACATCTGATACATAAGTGTCAGGTTTTGGTGTCAGCCGCACAAAATCAAAGAGCAAGAGCTTCTTTCGAGAGCTGCCATTTTGCTCCAACGCTCAGCAATCATGCAGGGAGAAATTCATTGTAGAAGAGGCAGGGACCAATTTCTCCACAGTGGTCTGAGTAGACCGAAACACAATGCCGCTACAATTCATTTTGTGTTTTTGAACAGTGGGTGCAATTCTGGAAAAACTCTTTTTCGCCTGCTCTTGTAATGACATTGCCATTGATATCTCCAGTTATACATACAAACTCACAGATAAATGCACCACGTTCACACCTGGGCACTGTCAGCAGGCATTCTGGGACATGTGGGAACAACTCTGCAACTCACAGCTCTAGGATGAGCACCACGTCAGTGCGGTTCTCGTAGACGTCGTGCAGCGTGACGATGTTGGGGTGCTGAATCTGTCGCAGGATGTTCACCTCCCGCTCGATCTCCTCCCGGCGCACCCCTCGCAAGCTGGCCACGCTCTGCCGCTTCTTGATGAACTTGGCTGCAAACTCCAGCCCCGTGCTCTTCTCCCTGCATTGCTTCACAATGGCAAACTGCCCACTGGAACACAGAGGAAGAAACACAGAGATGCAAAGAAAATCCCCCAGGGAAGTCTGGAAAGAATCTGGGACAATCGGGACAGATTAGGTTAGTGGTACTTGCTAGTTTTTTCTCAGAGGATCCACTTAAGACCATCACTCAAAGAGCCACAAATCTTTTTAACTGTCTCTTTCAACTTTAACAAGTACATTAAATTTGTGAAATTTATACTTGTTACATATTCACTTGTTTGTAGAATACATTTTATTCCAACACTACCATCTGTATTATCCAGGTAAATTGCATTTTCAATCATATGATGCACTTTGATTTTATGGTTGTGCTTAAGATTATCAAGTCTGGTACTCTAATGTATTCTAAATGCACTTTGACTTTTGATATCACAGTAAAAATGCACACAATACTAAGTGGGAAAGCAAGGGTGCTCGTAATAACTTCCTGCTTCAGAAAATTCAGAATATGCCCTATTGTGCTGCCATCTGTTGGATAATTCCATTATTTTTTCTACAAGTAAATCCGTCACAGCACTTATTTTATTTTCACTTTGTTCTTAAGTCATATTATTAATAATGTACTTCTGTCTTAACTAATGGATGGACATAATGGTTTAGATGAAGTACTTATTTTTAATATGTCCAGCACAAGTTTTGGGGTCTGATCTGGCAGACCTTGGAAGAATGACTTACATATAACCTTTAAATAAAATACATGAATTGGCTAAATGGGTGACCATTATTAAAGAAGAAACTTTATAACTTTGAACATAACAGCTACTTCACTGTTCTAACTTTGACAAAACTTGGTGGGATGATGCATCTTGGTACTGGATTCTAACATTTAAAATATTACACTAATTGGCCTGACAATGGTAGAATAATTAAAGCTCCTTTTTTTTGGTGTCATCTCAGCCAACACTAGTCCAATTTTGACAGAAGATGGAAAGATTATGCACGTTGTCTAAGTATTACTTTGTATTATACTGATTGGGCTGATGTGAGTGCTCTTATTAAAGTGGAACATTTTTAAACCTGTAAGACCCATAACTGCTACACCACTGGCTGTATTTTGTTGGGGATGTTGCATCTTGTTACTGATTAGCCTATGGGTTTCCTCATTAGTGGGAAATGATATGTTTCATTTGTTTGTTCATGTGGTTGGAACAGTGAGATGACGATTATTTGTACAGCTTTAACACACCCCTAAGTTATATGGCCGGCTTGTAATTCAGTTTATCTCTAAAATATTTCTACCAGTAGTCTATTCATAGCATGGTGCTGGGTCTGTGATAAGCCTGATGACTGCCCTCCTATGTCACAGATCCTTATTCCCACACTCACATTTAAAACACATCAAAAATCATACAACAAAGGTAAATCACTAGGGCTTGATACTGCCAGCAATATAGGCTGACAGAGACCCAGCTCTGAGAGTCCAAGGTTATATGACTGTGGTGAAACAGCTGCCATCTATTTTCCTCTGTACAGTCCAGTGGATGGGTTAGTAAGCTAATACTCCACTTCCTCATTCATAGCTGGTCTGGAAATAGACCTAGCCATGGCTATAGATAGAAGAGTCCTTTAAAAAGCAGCATGATGTGTGACAACAACAGTTGTCCCCATCTGAAAAAACACAGCACCTTGTGCCACAAAGAGCTGCACTGCATGGCGGAAAGCAGTGGAAAGCAGGGCCACTTTGTTCCAGTAGGAAGAGTTTTAAGTGTTATGTGGAATCTATGGTTTAAGATGGAAAACTTTTTTTTTTTAATTGTTAGAAGTTATCCATGGTTAAGTGACACTAGTACAAGGCACAGAAGATGATTAATACAGTTTCACTTCAGTGATGTGGCAGCATAGCAATGATTGTTTGGTACAAGTGATGAAATGTAGATGTGATGAAAACTACTATTCCTACTATTCCTGATGCATTTCTGCAAAAAAGCAGAGAAATGTATTTTAAGATGGTAAAGTTTTATCTGTCAAAAACAACATGGCCATCAAGTGCAGCTAATGTGGGCTTTATTAATAAATGATCATGTAACACCAGTGGAGGAAAAGTCCCTTTTTAGAAGCAGGAAAAGTGATACTACCATTGTGATACCAGCATTCTTATTTTAAGATTTAAGAGGGCTGACGACCTTTGAAAAGAGAGAGAAATTATCTTAGCTACCTCCCAGCATCCTAAATCTAGATCGATGGTATTTTGATGGGCATGCTGTTCTCTTCATTAACGGCATAATATGAAGTGGTTATATTTCCAGTTATGACTGGGTGTCTTTAATTTTTTTTCTTTGATGATTACATTCTGATAGTTTAAATTTAATTGCAACACTAAAACAATTTTGACACTGTTGAATGAAAACATTCCATTATTATAATTAAACTGAATTCTCTTCTGTACAATACATGCATGTCATCTGTCCCTGACAATCTCAAATCATTCTCAGGTGATTTTCTTAGTGTAAAGTCCTTTAAAAAACAAGAACAAAACATAAGTTCTCATTTAAAATGCTATTATCCCTCAACAGAACCGTCATGATTTGATACCTTGAAATATTTCTGATACCAAATGCATCAATAGTCAGCATCTTCAATACACATCCATAATGTACCAACATTTTTGTCAGACTCATATGAGGGCACCTGAAACATCATACAGCAATTTTATTTTATCTGCATAGATAAAAGACAGGTCCAAAGACAGGATACTGCACCTTCCCAGTTCTTCGCCAATTTCATAGAAATCCTCTACTTTTTGTTGCTTGAAAAAAGCCATGTCTGCAGTCCTCACCGATGCCGATAGTAATAACAATGTACTGTTTCACTTCTCATCTCTTACCCTATTGAGATAACAGGGAGCAGTTAATAACACACCAAAAAATACAACAACAAAAAAGATACCTTTAAAACTCTTTAAAAAAAGACATTATCGCGAGTTTTAAAGGTATCATAACAATGCTACTTTCTTATATCTAATTTGAATGCTTATTCTACAGTGCAGTACAATAGCAGAGGCCTGTACCTGTTTAATTCGGGCAACATAGATCTGATTTATCTGAGTGCTACAATAATTGCAGTTGCCTGAGCTGACGGTTGCCAACTGACATACCAGCTCATATGAGTAATACTATTATGAATCTAATTGTTCAACATTAAAACAGAACAAAGTAAATATTGAGTAGTGAGGGTCTTACCGTGTTCAAGTTAATTTTCCATACGTTTTCTTGACGGCCTGTCCTCCTGCGGCTCAAACCTTACAGCAGTAACTCGGTGTTGCACTGACCACGATGTGCTCTACAACCCCGGTGCGTGCGACTCTCCTAAGCGAAGCACGCAACGCCAAACTCCATTAAAAAACCTTCAAGTTCAGTGTGACTGCTTAGAGAGACAGGCACGAACATAGTTAAGTGAAAGGTATCACCGCTTCTAAATTATTAAGACACGCTGCGCAGTTCGGCATACAAGCAGCACGCCATTTCTGCAATATTCCAAGGTTTAGAACTGACTCACACTGCTTGCTAATATGTGAAGACTGCGGGAAGAGAAGGCAAACCTAATGTAAATATGATATTGTCATCTACATGAGAGCTGTTTGCTAAATCGAATGTATGCCGTATTGAACACTAGATATTACCAATTTAGACATTATGTTAAGTCATGTTCTTCTTAATTATGTACCTTTGCCCATAACCAGTGCAACATTTAGTGACACATTTTTGAACGGAAGAACGTCAGATATGGGGGCTGTGCTGGGTCCCCGCACCCTCTCCAGCACCTGTTGAGACAGCGCGAGGAACTGTCTGCACCTGCGTCTTCACAGCAGCTCGGCTGCGGCTGCCAGGTTGTAAAATTAACTACAAAGAGGCATTAGACAGTCATAGTATTACTGTTTCTTGCCTCCAGTCCAAGTGATGTCATATCATCTGCATATTTAATTAAGTAAATAAAATCCACCATCAGAAATGCTAAAATTGTTAGTATAAACTGAAAATAGTGCAGGTCACAAAACACATGCACCATTGTTTAAAACTGACCACTGTAACAGTTCCATTTGGGATGACTCTGTGATGGTGATTTGAAAGAAAGTCTTCTGTCCATATTACCACGATTAACTTTTAGATAAAGAAGGCATTGCAAAAGAATGTCTTCATAGAAAAGGGAAAATAATTCGCAAAGCATTGTAGGGCCTCTTAGCTCCTCAGATCATGGACTCTCCCTTGGTTTGAGCCTCCCTTCACTGTAAGAGCTACAATCTCAGCTGGAAGTTCTTACCTACCATGATGACCCATCATACATGGTCGCAGCTATAGTGATTCTTTTTAAGTTTTAAAAGCCAGTTGAAGTCGCGGACTGTGGCAGTGATGACTATGTGAAACAACAACAAGAAAGACAGAAAGAAAGAAAGCATATTCATTCTGTATTTTAAATACATCAGACTTCTGGTCTTACATCACACCTGTGACTGGAGAAATCACATTTGTTTGTGGTTGGAATAAGGCTCACTGAACCCCACTGAGGAGGCATTTTGTGGGACATGGATCCATTATACAAGTCAGCTATTGTTGTTTGCAAGCAAAAGACCTACACTACAAAACCTTCCACAGACTTCCACTCTCATCACAGTATACAGTGCAGACTGAATATGCCCCTCTCTGCTCTGTAAAACATGACTGCCATGTGTGACATCTTCCTTCATGAGCCTTAAATTACATTACATGCAAGCAGCGTGGGTGCTGCATCTCTCTGAGAGCTGTTCTAGTGCATTACATGTGTTTATATTTAATATTGAACTCTGCTTTGCAAGACACTTTGTAACAGTAGTGCTATATGAATAAAAATTGACCTACTTACTTATCATAATGAGACAAAGTTGTCACAGTTGAATCGGGGAGAAGGAACAGCAATAGTGAAATGAATTTGGCAGCTGCAGCAGTGGAGGAAAAGTCATAGGTAGATAAACTGAGACAATGCCACTGTTCAGATGAGAGACGCACAACGGAAATAGTCAAATGAGGCACCTGGTCCTCCATTTGAGAGATAAACGTCATCGGGGCAGAGGGATGGTGAAGTGCAGTATTGCGTGGTGTGCTACTACTGATTTGTAAGCTTCCACGAAGGTGCGAGTATGGAGAAGACACTGGGTGTCGACCAGCGGATGGACTCCTCAGAGGGCGGCCTGAAGGAGCTGGTGCTGAGATGGTTCACAGAGACGCAGGCACCGCTCATCATGCAGAACGGCAACTTTCCTGACTGGTTTCAAGGCTTCACTGCAAGAAAGTAAGGATGCAAAGAGCTTTACCACAGGAGCATACTGGCATGAAAGTGAATAGCATTTGTATTTGCACTGTATAAGTTCTATTATGTTTAGGGCCTGTGCTTTGGCAGAGTTAAAACTGTGTTACTGCTGAGGAGGTTGTTTATTAGTTAGTTTGTCTGTCAGCAGGATATCTCAAAAACTTATGTGCCATGCAATTTGGAGAACAGAACTGATTTTGGTAGTGATCCAGATATGAGATTTACATGATTAAACAATTATAATTTTTAGCCGTATCTATTAAACTAACAGAGATACAGACTTGATTCCAAATGCTAAAGGTATGTTTCTTGGCTAAAGAAATTGATTAAACTAACAACTGAAGGGATAGAAGTGATGTTTCTGTGTGCAACAGCGGGTTGGAGAAATGTTCAGCGTTGCACTGTTCCAGTGCCTCCTAGTTTGTGTGTGTGAGTCAGATAAAGAGGGAGGTTTGCTTCAACATGACAGTGTTATTTTTAAAACTAATTTGCCTGTGACAGTGTTTTATCACTTGTGTCTACCTCTCTGTTCCAGGGATGCGGAAGATCTACTGAGAGATAAGATTCTGGGCTCTTTTCTCATTCGCCTCAGTGACAAAACCATTGGCTATATCCTCTCCTACAAGTGAGGCAAATGACCGCAAACTAACACCAATTGAATTGAACAATATTCTACATGAGTTATGTTTCAGTTCTGACAATACACCTATTCCGTTGTTGAAAGCTGAGAAAGTGTTTCTGTAGTGCCTCACCTCATTGCCCATGCATTTCCTCCAAAGGGGACATGACAGATGCCGCCATTTTGTTATCAACCAGAACCAAGCTGGGCTCTTCGTCATTTCAGGAGACTGCCAGACTCACCGGAGCCTCACAGACTTGATAGAGCACTACAGTGTCAGCCCCATCCAGCCCTACGGAGAATGCCTCACCTCTTGCTGTGATGACGTAAGGATAGGCCATGAATGCACAGGGACGAGCTATTACAACGTTTCTATACACTACACTGAGATAACAAGCTATAGAAACCACTTCCCCTCAAACAAATTACTGATGCTTGGCTGATTTATATAATGGTGAAACTGATACACCATGGAGAAAGTGTCAGTGAAATTGTGTAAAACCTTGAAAAAATATAAGCATTTAGTATTTAGGGTTTCCTCCAAAAGAGAGCCAAGATTAAAACCCCAATTGTAAGTGCAGTGTGGTGCCATCTGAAATACTGTCACCCCACTACTGGCTTTGCCTATATTTTGACTCAGTTAAGTAAAGATATTTTTCCTCTCTCAAATGGATTCACCGAGCATTGATACAAAGTGGACAGTAGATATTGTTAAAAGCACGAGTTTCCTTGTAAAAGGATTGTTTATAGTGCTAAAATTGATGTTAAAGGAATATTCCAATGTTTTGGGCAAAACATTGACTTACCCAGACTGAGACAAGATATGTGATACCATTTTCACCCCCACACGTCCACTGGTTTGGTTCTATTGGTTAGCATTTTGTGTTAGCTTAGCATAAAGACTTGAACTCTACAGGAGTCATTAGCTTAGCTATGAAAAAAGTAGTGAAAAAATAGACTTTACAGCAACTCAGAAGATGTCTTATTTACACAGTGTATTGTGTATTTGAATTACAGTCTTGTTGTTGTTTTTTAACAGTTTAACAGTTTTAACAGTTCTTACCATCTTTAGTTCCAGTCATTTCTTTTTCCAAGACGTGTATTTCAAATACACATTAAACAATGTGCAAAATAAGACAACTTTCTGTAAGGTTTATTTTTTAATTTTGATGAAGCTAGGCTAACGACTCCTGTAGACTTTAATTCTTAAAGCTAAGCTAGCACGAAATGCTATCCATTAGCTTCTGTCCCTGGTTGCCTGCATCACTCATTAAGGGCATGTTTCACTTTTTATTGTTCAAGTCAAAATCCATGTGAAACTGTGCACCCATATATTTGTAGGGACACTTTAATTTTGAATTGGGGCTTGAAAACATCAATTAACACGGCAATAATATTGCCTTTTATTTCTGTTTCAGACCAAAACAGGTGAGGTGTATGATGTGATTAATTGTGAGGCCAAAGATAAGTCTGGGGTGAGCGTCCAGGCTCTGCGGACTCTATGGAACCAGAGGAGTGACCTTAACAGTGATCAAAGGAGCAACCGTGGGGATAATCAAAAGATTCAGCAGCCAATTGAGCCTCCTGATGCCCAGCCACCTACACTGCCATCTAAATCTAAAACCAGAAAGCTAACAGGAACTGTGTCTGTAGGCACAGTGCCCCTCTCACAGGTATTACGGAAAAAAGCCATATCGAACAGGGATTTTCCTCATTGTACCAAATTGTAGTTAATCATTAACCCTTAAGGGGTTAAACATTGACATCTAATTTATCCTTAGTGAGGAGCTAGTCTGCATCAGTGAACATATGTGCTGAACTGTCCAAGATAAGAGAAAAGAGGAATAACATGAAGTCTGTTTAAAGGAATACTCCAACATTTTGGGTCAAAATACCCTTTTTCTGACTTACCCAGACTGAGACAAGATATTCAATACCATTTTCACCTCTGTATGTCCACTTGTTTGGTTCCGATGGATAGCATTTCGTGTTAACTACTTCAGACAATTTAGGTGGGACCTCATGCAGTTACAGGGTGCGAGTTAGTTGAGATTAAGTTGCTGTCGTTTTGTAATCCTGACGACTCAACTCAGGCTACGATGGTGTCAGATTGTGCCTGCTTGGGTCTGTGATGCTGACTCATGGAGCAGACAGACAGAGGGGGAATTACATTACCCATAAAGACCCCACAATCACTCAACTATTCTGTGTCTGCCCCTTTCTTTCCTCCATGACATAAAAATACAACGAAGTTTCTCAAAACTTTATAAAATGAAACTAGATTTGAAGACACAAATAATGTTAAGATGACATTCCTCCACCACAACAATGTTTTTGGATGTTTGATACCATTTTCACCTCTGTACATCCACTGGTTCAGCTCCTATGGTTAGCATTTCATGCTAGCTTTGCATAAAGACTTAAAGTCTACAGGAGTCATTAGCCTCCATTAGCTCCGTTAAAGTGAAAAAATAACCTAAAACCTTACAGCAACTCCGAAGCTGTCTCAGTCGGGGTAAGTTGGTAAAAGGGTGTTTTGCTCAGTATGTTGGAGTGTTCCTTGAAGATGGATTTTACCTTTAATCCCTTCAACCAAAGCATATTCTCTTACTTTTGGTATTCCCTCTCATAGGCTGCACCTCAAGTACCAAAAAGAGGGATTCCCCTGAGCCACTCGCTGAGTGATTCTCTGCCTGACACGACCTCAAATCCCATCGAAACCCAGTACGCCCTCATCGACCCCAACAGAGCAGACAGACTGAGAGGGAGTGAAAACCCAGTACAAATGGAGGACAGTGTTCATTTGAATAGAGGGGAAGACTTATCATTTAACACCACTGACACAGGCTATCCTGGGGACCTAAATCACAGCGCCATAGCAGGGGCCACATACTCTGAGCTGAAGCCAGTGGAGAACAGAAGCAGATCTCTGCCTCGACTGGATCAAAGCGTGGAGGAGGAGTACTCCAATAAGCTCAGCAGCTCCATCTCCACTGCGTCACATTCACCCACTCCATTCAAGAGGGTCACCTGCCACACTTACTCCCTCCACGACCCCAAGAACAATATGAAACACAGCAGCGCCGTGCCAGAGCACCCAGGTGACATGCTGGAGCTGCTGACGTCCAACCCGCTCTACCAGACCTCTGACGGGCCTGGAGCACAGCAGGGAGACGGCATGTATGCTGAGGTTTCCCAGGGGCCGACGCCTCCCAGTCGCCGGCTCCCTGATGACACCTATGAGCAAATTCCTGAGGGGGGCACAGCCGTCCAGGGCAACACCTATGAGACGCTGGAGGACGTGAAGACCAAGAAGTCAAAATCCACCTGGGGGAAAAACGTAAGTCTCATGAGTCACTGACAGCAGAAAAGATTTGTACACATTTTCTTACACTCTTCTTTTTTTGTTCTGTCTGCAGAATATCAACTGGAAGAAGTTCCTGCCTGAGTACAAGAAGAAATAAAAGCAGTGTGATGCGGGGGCTAATTTTGTATTCAGATATAGAGAATCTTCTGCTTGATACTTATTCATTGCATATTTAAGCAAGAACTAATTGCATAAATGAACACGTGTTCCAGAATAGTGAATGAATGTTTTATTAAGTAAATGAGTTTTGTGTGATGCTAATAAAATCGTTATTCAAACTTACATAAATGCCACTGTGCACACTATGTGACATATTATTTAATTATTTTTCCTTCATTCATTATTCAGAATCGTATGTATTTTACAAATTATTGTAAAATGTGATTATTGTTATAATTATTGTTATTGTTGTTGCTGTTGATGTTATTGCTGGTAGTAGCAGCAGCAGTAGTAACAGTAATCACAATAGTAATGTTATTAGTAGCAGC
Source organism: Holocentrus rufus (assembly GCA_900302615.1). NCBI lineage: Eukaryota > Metazoa > Chordata > Actinopteri > Holocentriformes > Holocentridae > Holocentrus > Holocentrus rufus. Next base: position 6,398 of record OMLF01048637.1, on the reverse strand, counting down.
ATCACTATGTAAAACTGCTGTAGTAGTAGCAGTAATAATAATAGCAGTTGTAGCAATAGCAGCAGTAATAGCAATAGTAGTTGTAGTACCTCTTGTAGTAGCAGTAGTAATAGTAGAAATAGTAGTTGTAGTCACAGTCTGAAGGGTTCACACTGCCCACATTAATAAACAATAAATGAAAATATTCCTCCTCCAATCTTCGACCCTCACTGAGGAAAAACTTCCTTGAGAACCACATTCAGAAAAAATGGAAGAAACCTCTGCTGTCTTGTCCTTGATCATCGGCTCCAGTCTACATCTAGTTCTCCTGCTGTATGTGGTTAGTTATTAGCAATAATTAGTGCATATTAAGCTGAGGCTAGCTGCTGCTCATGGCTTCACAGCCTTGCCTGTTATACCTTTGGTCACTGCACTCATTGGGTACTGTAGCCTTTTTCTTCCATTCCCTACTTCTTTCCCCTTCATTTTCTTTTTCTCACTCCTTAAAATTTCTCTCTCTTTTTGAAAGGAATGCACCATCTCTCCAATCCCCAACTTCTGTGCATGCTTTCCTCATGAGGGAAAGCATGGAGGAAGGCACTTGTGCCACGTCCCTCTGAAAGTCCTCCTCCGTCTTGATGATATGCTCCCTCTCTGTTTGAAATGCCTTCATCATCACACGCTTCCCTGCCAACTCCTTCTGAACTGTTTCCTCTTCCTTCATGATGTTTTCTTTCTCCATCTGAGAGGCCTTCCTCATTATATGCGTCTCTGTCACCTCTCTCTGAAGGGCCTTCCTCTCTTGAAGATCTCTCTCTCAATATGAAAGGCCTTTCTTATTTCCTTAAGCTCACTCTCCTCTTTCAAAAGGGAATCTCGTCTTATAATTGTCACCCCCTCCTCCTCCTACTCCTGACAAGAGTCTTTTCATGGACAGTCAATCCATGTCATTGGCCTGATTTTTTTTTTCTGTGTTCACTTGATGGGTTGAATATTTTATTGTTTCATCTTTGTATTCTGTTTTACTTCTTTGCACCTAGTTTTGTACTTTTTCTATTTCTTTGATAATTGTTATCTACCTTGATTTTATTTATTCGTTTGGACTTTGCACATTGATATTTCACCTTGTTTAAAGCTGTAAACTACTATAAAACAGTTGTTTAACAAGTTCTGTATTTTTATATAATTATACTTGAGCATCAGGCTTCACTGACACTACAGAAAATTCAGGATTGCACATTGTAGCATTATTAACACTTTTTTAATCTAAGAAAAAAAACATTTCCTTGTAATGATTTAATCCTTCTTTGTAACCTTCCGGAACATAAATGTAGTAGCAATAATCACAATCATCATCATCATCATCATCAGGCAGCAAAAACAACTTTTAATAATAGCAATGATAACAGCAATGAATTGGATACTCTTAAATACTGGAAAATGAAAATACTGTTACAGAAAGCAAAAATACACATGGTAGACTATATTAGACTTTATTAGATTATATAAATATTAGATTATATAAATGTGATGTAGAGGGAAATGGAAAATGCAGAAAGGGCTGAGCTCCAGCAACTTCTGGTCCACAGTAGAGATGTCTTTAGGCTTAAATGAAAATTAAAAAGTTCAGCTCTATATGTAGCTGCTTACACCAAAGACCTGATGGGGATGCCAGACTGTACAGTAGCGAGGCATGCTGTTCAAGTCAGCGTAGTGACTTCTCACGTCCACTAGATGTCCTAGTTCTCATTGTGTGCGTCCCCAGAAGAAGAAGAAATTACGGAAGTACGGCTTCCAAGCCTTGTTGCAAGAATAAAATACAGTAGTTCGCATAATTCAAATTAAGCCGACCTATATCTTGGAATAGATAATACTCCATAAGACGATGGGTACTAGAGATGATGAATACGATTATTTGTTCAAAGGTAAGTAAGAAGTCTTTGTTCGTTACTGCTGCTATCTGCCTTCAATCCTGTTGTGTTAGCTAAGTTAGCAGGCTGGCTAGTTTGTTTGTTAGTTCATATTAGCTAGCTGACCAGGCCCATTGGGTAGCTGTCATGATTATGCTAGCTGTCGTCAACCTTTGTGTTCTGATTGGTTTTCACCTAGCTTGCCGAGTTTTGTCAGCTATATGAATTAATTCACACTAGGCGGAGGCAATTCTGTTTTAAAGCTAACAAATAAAAGCAAACCGACAGAGTGTATAAACGATAGGGCTTTTGATAATTGATTAGCGTTAGCTAACTGTAGCCAGTGTTAGCTGATGTTAGCTAGCTCTAGTACTCACATCATGGGCGCTGACTAGCTAACGCTGGACACACCTAACGTTCACGGTTATCCGAACATCTTCGTTAGATCCAGCTAGACACAGCGTTACTGACATTTCCATCAGCTATGGATATTTAGTCAATCATACAGAAATCCATAACTTATTCGTAGTTATTTAACGATAAATCACAGCTAGCGAGGTTAATAGCCATGTTACAATACACCAACAAGCTTGAAATGACAAACAATTCAGGAGAAATACTGTCATGGTGGCTATATTTCTACTTTTTAGTATAGGAAAACGTGATGCGTGTTTTGGTTTTAGGCAGAATATTGTGTAATTATGATATTCATAACAGCTGAATGAATTGTAGTCAGTAGTTTTTGCTGACTTTTCACCAATCTGGATTTCAGTGGTCTTGATTGGTGATTCGGGTGTGGGCAAGAGTAACCTGCTGTCCCGTTTTACCCGAAACGAGTTCAACCTGGAAAGTAAAAGCACCATCGGCGTGGAGTTTGCCACACGGAGCATCCAGGTGGATGGGAAGACAGTCAAGGCACAGATCTGGGACACAGCTGGCCAGGAGCGCTACCGTGCCATCACATCTGCGTGAGTATGGAGTGGGAGCTCAGTATGCCCAATACAGATCAGCTAGATCTTTACACCTTTATTACACTCAGCTTATTTGTGCCATCTTTTATAGATTAAAGCAGCAACAACTATTGTATCAAGCAAACTGCCCAATAAACTTGGCCATGCAAGATTAAAGAATGATCTCTCTCACAGTCCATATCCACTTGTATGAGGGGTAATTTTGTTGAAATCATTTGAAAAGGAAAGGCACTTGAAGCCTGCTGACGTTCATCGACAGTAGTATCCAGTCTTTCCTGTTGATAAATAATTTAACACTTATTTTAGTCAGTGTACAAGGTGCATTGATGGACAGTTTTATTGTTGTTGAGATATGATTGTCACAGTAATGGAGGCATTGTTTTTTTCCCGACTCCCTTCAGTGATTTCCGGTGCAAGCTGGTGTTTTCGAAAGGTGATTTAGAAATCCTGAGCTACACAACTGCTGATTATCAGATACTGCCCTTTCAAACGTTAAACATCAGGTTGCAACCACAACCCAGGAGTCTTTGCACATTGAAGAGGACAAAACAGGGCTCAATGTGGATCAGTGGACAAAGGCTTGATTTGTACTCTGCACGATGCATGGTGTTAATCTTTTAGGGAAAGACATCTGAATGTGCATTATGCATTAAGTATTTTTTAGTCCTTTTTTTGGTCAGTTGTACAGAGTATATGTACAACAACTTCAGCTGGATTACCTTATTTTGGTAGGCAACCACCGACTATTGGTATATTTATGTACAGCAGTTTTTTACGGGTGCCACTTGTTGTCTGTGCATGTTACCTCTACAATGCACAGACATTCTTTAATGTACCAGTAAAGCAGAGATGCCCTACAGATGCCTAGCTGCTGAACAACAGATAGGCCGAGCCATTCAGGTAACACACAGATGACCCTGACTAATGAAACTAGCTTATAATTCGAGATGCTGACATCAGGCTACCAAAATGCTTCCACAGAATCACCTGTGGCTGTGGTGATAACAGTATGACAGTGACCGCTGCTCTCAAGTCTTGCTCTCTTCCCCGTCCTGTGTTTGTACCACAGGTACTACCGCGGGGCGGTTGGGGCTCTCCTGGTCTATGACATCGCCAAGCACCTGACCTATGAGAATGTGGAGCGCTGGCTGAAGGAGCTGAGAGATCACGCTGACAGCAACATTGTCATCATGCTTGTAGGCAACAAGAGCGACCTGCGCCACCTGCGGGCTGTGCCCACCGACGAGGCCCGGGCATTTGCTGGTGAGCTTATTTTGTATTTATTGGAAAATGGATTTGGCTACTTATGCAGATATGAATCACATTTATTATACAATATTTATTGCTCATACCTTATATTATAAGGATTGCAACAGTTTTGAATACTTGTGAACTGTACATCAAACTAATAACAGAAATACAATGCATACTCCAGTAGTTATTGTGTAATATAGTGAAGAAACCATGCAGCTACGGTTGGTGGAAGTTGCACAATTGCCTATTTCTGTTTCCTAAGTCCAACTCCCCTGCCATCTGTGGACTGTTACATGTTTAATATACTGATAACTTCCCCTGGTGCTGCCTTTGCCCTGCAGAGAAGAATGGCTTATCTTTCCTCGAGACATCAGCCCTGGATTCGACCAACGTTGAGACAGCCTTCCAGACCATTCTTACAGGTGTGTATTTGTGCCTGGAAGAGCCGCGCTCCAAAAGTACTCGCCCTGTCCCATTCTAATGTCCACACTCATCCCCAAAGAGTCCTGACAAGCAGGGGTCTAGGGAGGGATCTGCTCACTGGGTCATCACAGAAAAACAGCACATTAGATATATGCCAGACCAAGTTTACATGACATTTATAGAGGAAATAATAGACAATAGGAATAGTTATTCTTTCAAAAGATATCTTTAGCATTAGTCCTCAGATGTGTCCTTTTTGGGATTATGATAAGTCAGGTGTCTAGTGTACTTCACTTAGGCAAACAGGAACACAGCAGTGCAGCAAAATCACAATGGATTTATGTCATTACATAATGTCTGACTGGCTTATCTTTTTAGGAAGAGCAAAGCTTTTGTTATCATGAGCGGCATGACTAACTTAAAAGATAATACTGGTGGTGTTATTTTTTTTTTCAAGTTGGTTAATTCTCCCCTCCACTCCATGCTTCCTGCTGGCGTACAGTCAGCATAGTTGGAGAGATCAGGGCTTGTTTTCCTAATTTCAGTAGAAACCATTTTATTCTTGTACAGCACAAAAACCGACTTTCACAGAAGGAGATAATCCGTCACAGTAAACATGAAGCCCACATTTGGTTTAGTCAGAGTTTCTGTTTTGTAAGTTTATTTCATTGTTGCTGAGCTGAGTGTTTTCTTATCAGCGCTGGGTTACATTGTACCGTGCTTCCTGTCAATCAGCTGACACCAACAGGAAGAAATGGTCTCCTCACTCGCCTCACAAACTTTATAGCTGTCAGAAGTCAGATGTAACATTGAGTAGTACAAACCTTTGGCCAAATATGGAATTCCAGATCCAATGCATTTTCTCTCTGGGGAAAATCCATGAAGTTTAACAGTCCGGGTCACAGTCTGTGATTTAAGCTGGAGTTTAAAACGTGAATGTTTTTATGTGCAAGTTTCTCTCTTAAATGGGACTGGATCCCACTGAATTCTACTGCTGCTTTCAAATCTCTTTCGAACAAAATGCTAACACCACAGCGCACATTAAATACGTGGCTGGCTGTTCTGTGAGTGGCTTTGCCCAATAAATTTACAACTTGAATCATTCTAGCTCGTTCCTGGTTTCAGCAGCCGCCATGTCCATTTCTCTGTGTGATCTGCTCTCTTTGTTCAGGGAAGCAACAAAAGTGTTAAGAGGAGGAGAATCACTACAACCCCGCTTGTGTATGACTGGTCATCACGGGTGGCTAACCACTAACCACTTGCCGTTAGCAATTTGGTTTTTCAAACTACACTGATTGTGTTCAGGTTCTAAAAAAAATGTGGGAAAAGGCAAATGTCCAATTGTCATAAATTATTTTGAAGGAATTAGGAAAAATCCATTAATTTCTCCCATAGATGATACATTTTTTGATTTCCAAAATGCTAACAAATCAGAGACAAATGACGTCATGGCATCTGAGGCCTGTGACTTGTGTGTCCTCTCATTTGAGGTGTCTTCATTCACTGGAACAATAGTACATTTAACACTGTAAGACCGTAAAGTTTGCTTTTAAAAAAATAAGTAAAATGTTACAAAATCTGCATATGCAGGACTAAAAGTTCTCAGGTACCGGACCTCATTTCAAGCCTACAGCTGTTTTTGCTTAGTAAAACACTTAATTGAATACAGTGCACACATCTCCCCCTGGACAACTTTTCAGGCTCAGAAAATGTGCTGTAAACCCTGCATATGGCAGGTATTGCAGAATGTTTTGATAATCAGATGGAAGCAGTAGTAAATGGGCTATAACTCTAAACGACACCAGTGTTCTCCTTGACCTTGTTTTCACTGTCTCTCCCCCCACTCCCCCACCCTGATCAG
>OMLF01048636.1:0-50061 GCA_900302615.1 Holocentrus rufus | reverse complement strand
AAAAATAAGCACAGTTAAAAAAAAAAAAAAAAATCTCAGTCAGTTTGAATGGGCACGACGGCTCTGCAATCTTCTTACGATTCAGTTTAATAACAGGCCTATAATAAAACCTCCAGTAAATAAAGATTGAAAAATTATAAGAATAGTGATAACACATGATAAATAAACACTTACTTTTGGAATTGCATATGCTTTGGAAAAAGTCCCATTTGCGCTCAGCACTTAGTTCTTTGAGGCTTTTTTTTTTTTTTTTCAAGATAAAATATACATCATGTAGCTTAATACACAACAAGTCTTAAGTGCCGATTGCTTAATGTTCTCATACTTTGTGGTAGGTCTAACATTAAAAAGGTCCTATAGAAAATGTATACATTTAGAGGAGATGTTGGCAATTTTAATCTTCATGGTAAAATAAATAATATCTCTCAATGGACAGCTGAAAATGAATATCACAGCTTTAAGATGCTGCAGGTTATGTGAAAAGAGCTTTACCATTTACCAATTCAGAATCGATGATAGAAAAACCTGTACATTTTAGCTCCTGTATGTACATAGCAATTTACACATCTTAAACATTCAGTCATATCTGACCTGATTCATATACTAACTCTTAGTCACACATATTTTCTTAAGTAACTTTACCTGTGCTGTTTGAAGTGACAAGCATGTCCCAGGGTCTATGCATGTGGCTCTGGCACAGATCTGAGAGGCTGGCACTTTAAAAATGCACCTGTGGTTATAACCTTAACCACCTCAGCCTATGAAACCAGTTCTGTGTTTGTGCTGACCTTGACATAGCCTTGTGTCGATTGTTTATCAGGAGTCACTTGAAACTGTCAGCATGAACTGTATCTGTCTGTCTTTCTGTCTTTCTGTCTGTCTGTCTTTCTGTCTGTCTTCTTCTTCTTCTTCTTCTTCTTCTTCTTCTTCTTCTTCTTCTTCGTAACGTTGTACAGCTATCCAGTCAAGTTCAAAACTATGTAAGATGAAGTACCAAATTTCACCATGGTGGTACTACAGCAAGACTGTAAAGTTCAAAACTATACACATTTCCCTATAATTCAGCAGGGCATATTTGTTATCTTGGTAATCTTGGATCTTGGATTTTAGTTCTGTGCAGCATGCATTTCTAATGACGGACACAACGATAGACCCAGAAGTGTTGAAGAGGTTGAATAACTAAAAAGAATAATGAATAAAAGACATCTGAAATACAAAATTTGAGTGATATGAGCACTACTGCTTTTTTTTTTTAACATTTTTAACATTTAAATAAATTAATTAAATGCAGCTAACCCCACTTTAATTTCTGCAATATAGTAACTTTTGCATTATTACATCCGTGCACGGTAGTGCAAGCATATGCTTGATTTTGAGATTTGATTTTGAGAGGAATCAGTCAAAGGTCACGATCACAGGGTGAGGTCAAGGTTTCCACTCAATGCTAGTACATAGGGAGTATTTATAATGGCCACATCAGTCAGTTGATAAGAGATACGTATATGGTTACGAATCAACACTAATATAAAGTCATGACCTCTCTGTTGTTCACATGACCTTTGACCTCCCGTGACCCTGAAAAGTTGAACTGATGGAAACATGTTCGCATTATTATTATTTCATTGCAGGGCAGAGGTGTTGCACTTTCTGAATGCCTCCTCTAGCTTTCATTGATTTTGATGAATCCAAAATCTTTCTTGAAGAGTAAAGCATAACTGAAGTGAATGTACAGCACAGTTCATGTCCTATGCATCAAACAACAAGTTGTGGGTACAAAGGGCGGACAAAGGGTGAAGAGAGGATCATAACTGAAGTGAATGCGCAGCACAGTTCATGCCTTCTGCATCAAGCAACAAGTTGTGGGTACAAAGGGCGGACAAAGGGACACAGAAACCTCTCAGATGTATTCACCTGGGTGTGACTGGTGGCTGAAATCATAACATCTCCTGACATATGGCCGTTTGTGTCGAGCAGTCAAGCAGCAAAAGGGTGTAACCCTTCGGTCAAATCCCACAACAACATGAGCATATGATAGCTAATGTGCATGCAGAGTGGGTCTGTGTGTTTGTGATTGTGGATGGTTAAGTGGGTTTTGATGACTGAATAACCCCACTGCACCAAATCATACTGCAACTATGCCTCCAATCACTGCAGAGATGCCAAATGTGGATGTCTAACCACAATAGGCTTCAGACTTCAGCACCACACCATGAGAGTAATGTACGATGGGCTGATGTGAATTGTTTTTGCTGATGGGAAGTATTTTTCGTTTTGATAGCTGAGCAGGTGTTGACACTTGTAGATCTACAGTGTGGTTTTCGCTGGTAACACTCCGATTTTTGACGTTCATGTTGCTTATATTTGTGGTTACTGCAAACTGATGTGAAAATGGTGACCTACATTTAAACATGGTGGCACAATAATAAGGTCAAATAGTCACTGGCTCTTTATTTCACATGGTTCTCTAAAACTCTTTCCTTGCCACTCACATCCAGCTTGTCATTGTCACTTTAGGTTGTTTGGTTTTTAAAAACTCACTTACAACAAATTGGATTTTGCAGTCATTTCCAGTTTTGTAGTTAGAAAAAGAAGTTTTCAGCCTTCGTTCTTTCATTCTGCTCTATCTATATTTCATGAACAACTATATTTAACCTTGTTTTCTAATCAGATTATCTTCAAGACGCACTGTGTAAAAGTGACGAGGGTCAGCTGAAGTGAGGAATGTTTTGACTCAACTGACAGAAAATAGGTATAAAAATGAAATTTGAAGGAAGAGTCTACATGTTTCTCATCAATGGCCTGACTCACTGATAAAGTTTATGCACTTTCTGTTTTATTATTGATTGATTGATTGATTGATTGATTGATTGATTGATTGATTTAATTTTGTCAGTCTAAAGAGTCCAAGGTTCAATTGATCTCTAGTTTTACACAGTGCACCTTTAAGTTGTATATATTAATGTGCACACACTGAGCTGAAACACTGGATAGTAGAGTCAAGATTTTATTAATTCTGCACTAATGAATACAGATAAGAACTAAAGCAATCATGTTTACACTATCTTAAACAGAGAGTCCACTCACAGACATGTTGGTGTTGTCCAACGTGATGTTTCGGGATATTTCTCACCATGAATTTAGTGACATCTTGCTGTCTGTATAATTTGGGGATGAGTGGGCAACATGAAAATATATTTGCAAACCTCCTGAGTTCAAGTCGTTTGATTGTCTTTCTTCAACCTGCATCATGTTTTCTTCACTTACGTTACAAAGTTGTCTAACAGACCAATCACAGATCTTGCAGTCTTGTTGATCTTGTGGCATTGTCCTGTGTACAGTAACATTTTTGGAGAGGTGCACGTACGGCTCTGTGGGCTGTGAGCCACAGCTCTCTTGTTCTTCTTCATCCATGGCTACAGGACTACTGCATTGCTGCTGGTCTTTGTTTCATAGATAACTTTGACATTTCTGAGGGCAGAAGGATGCACGCAAGAGAGATAGCCTGCATCCGTACCGAAAGGGAAGAGCTTCAGGAGGCTTATCTGAGGGACTGGTGTTTAAGCACTGCAGAATTCAATGTTAGCGATAGCCTTATCTCTGCTTTCTTCCCAGTTTATGTGCAAACTGTGCATATGCTGATTAAACCGCTGATTTCCCTTCAGAGAACTGAAACTACTGCCTCATCACTAAGATTAGTATATGCAATCATTAACAATCTAAACAATGTTCACAGCTAGTAATACTTCCTGTTGCTTCCTACAGTGCTGGGGAAGCTTATTTGAAATGACCTCCAATGACTTCACATTAGCAGATATTGAGCTAAAGCAAAGCTATCCTCAAGTTGATTATAGTTTGGTTAAATTAAGCTATTTAGAAAAAGTGGTTCAAACTAGTTTGTAAAAAATTATCAAATCGACAATGTCATACAGAATTATGACAAATAGCATGCAACAACTTGTGTCTATTTAATAACATCGCATAATTTCAAGCTCACTTTTACAAATTCAGATTCAAAACATTGAAAAATAAATCAATTTTAACAGAAATTGGAAAGCTCAAGAACTGCAATTTCATTTGGTCAAGCACTCCCACAATTCCAGGGTTGTGATTAACATTATGCACTGAGTCATCAGAATCTCCACCAGCCTAATTTCTAATGCATCTTGCAATATGAGAGTTGCAAGAGTTTTTTAGTTTTTTAAATTATTTCAAAGAAACAAAGAAACAGTGGATAATATCAGGCACCAAAAATATCCATAGTTCAAGACCTGTAGATACTTCCTATAAATTCCTATAAATTCTGAGCCATTTCAAATCCACTTCTAATCATAGACTCTCCACCTAATTCAGAAACTCCTAAAAACAAAAATAATAACTTGGATCCTCTTACTTTTGGCAATTGCTGACCTACTGTATTTTCAAGTTACCCTTTTTATCTAGAAGGTTTTAGAAAAGGAAGTGGCTTCATCACAACTGATTTGAGCAATAAGCCTCAGTTATGATTCCAAATTCTCCTCAGCAGAGACACTGCCCTACATAAAGTTTTTAATGACCTCCTTGTTGCAGCTGCTTGTGGCTGGTCTATTTTAATTCTTTTAGATCATAACTGTTTTGACTCTATTATGCCATTCTACTTGAATAGCTTGAAAAGTGGATTATAATCACTGATGCTGCTATTAAATTGTTCCAATAGAAGTTTGATGGTTGTGTTAGGAAATACCTCATCCTCCTCAGCTCATGTTTTGTGCGGTGTCCCCCAGGGGTCAATTGTTGGCCCCTTGTTTTTATTGCTTTGCTTCATGTGGAACGATAGCAGATGACTCCACATCTCAGTTTTTGTTTTGATTAAACCTTGTGTTCAGGAATCTCTCTCCTCCTGGGTGTCTCTCAGCTTCCTCCAATTTACAGAGAGCAAACATTAAATTTTATTATTTTGCCCACCTAATTCCATGAACCTGCTACAGTGTTATCCTGGTAATTTCTAAAATCTATCTATGTACTATAACTATAGACCTAATTTTTACCACTTGCTGACCTTGTGAAAGTTGGCCATGTCTTCCCCTTTTCTCATTTAGATTATTAGTTTTTTTTTCTTCTGTTCTGATCAATAATTTCTTCTATTGTCTGCAAATCATGCAAAATGACTTTCAACTGCATCTTGGACTGGGGATAACATTATGTGTATTTTAGCTGCCCTGCCTCTCCCTTTGAGGAGATCAGGCAAACAAAATCAGTTTCTTCTTTCCATTTCTTTGTAAATAGTACTTTTATGGTCAGACCTTTCAATAGTTTCAAATATTATTGCCTTCTTCATTTCAATGTCTTGTCTTTTGTAATACTTTGTTTTGTATTTTATTTTCTTTGAATATTTATTTGATTTTATTTATTCAAAGGGTCTCTGCATTACACACCTTTTTGCCTTTCGTTATATTGTATGCTGTGAAGCACTTTAGAAATAAAGTTTATCATTTTAAGGTACACTATTATTATTGTTGTTGTTGTCATTATATAGAATTGGTGCTAATTAAGACGGAGGTAAGTAAATCATAAGAGCAAATACAAATTCAGATAAATTAAAGAATTGCATAACTACGTTAGAAAATGCACTGAATATAGTTGTAAATATATGGAAATATATAAATGTAATAAATAAAAGGAAATGTAATATTTTTTGACCATCAAGTATGGCATCATACGTGCATCATACGTCCGTTGCTTCATTCTGCCAGCTGTGTTTTAACACTTCTTCAAAAAGTCAGGTGCCTACGTCTAATCAGAACTGTAAGCAGAATATTTGAATTGGGTTTCCCCCAACTATTTTTGTGGTTTTAAATTCACTATCTGCAAAACAAATTACCAATGCACTATCATAAAATATGTCACTCCATGATCGCAGTAAAAAAATTAAATAAAATATAATGAAATGAAATAATTTTTAAAAATTAAATAAAAATTAAATAAAAAAATCTGTATTGAAGTACATTAAGATATACTGTAGGTTTATTTAATTTTGAAATCACTTTTGTCACAATAAAAACAATCTAATCTTCCTTCCCGAGTCAGTGCAAAACCACAAACCATATGTAGACCATGTGAAGTAGGATCCTGAAGATTCCAGATGAATCAATGGAAAAATGCAGATGTAATAAAAGAAGAAGTCTAGGTGTGGTAAAGTCTTTTTCAAGCGCTGGTCCTGCGAGAGAATGATGTTGAAATCCAGGGTAAGAAATGTGGTTTTTAAAGATGGATCTATTCTAATGTAGATTATTAGTATTATTATTATAATTATTATTAGCAGTAGTAGTAGTATTAATGATGTAAAATGTAGTATTGTAGTTACCCTTACTAAATAATAAATAAATAAATAAACAAACAAACAAACAAACAAACAGTGGGCTGTATTCTTTGGTTGGTTGATTGTTTTCTTGTGTTTAATGTTGTTTTAATATTAGCAACCACATTCTAGGACACGTAAATTTGCAGCTTCCCTAAAGATATGTAGGTCTAAATGGTCTGTAAGCAACTTCAACTGGCCATTGGTTATGTGTAATGTATATTCTGGGTCATACTATATTTTTAATTTTTACATAAAATTAATTGTTGTTTTGTTGATTTTTTTTCATGGTTTCAAGAGCCAATTATTATCTACTATGTGTTGAAAGAGTTGTGATTTTAATACTTCTCTTCTGACTGGTCTGTTTCTCGTCCGTACGCCTCTGCAGTGTAGTGGTTTGTAGTGATTCATTTGGTGTGTGAGCATGCTACAGGTAAAAATACTGTAGTGTGTTTATCAAATTTTGTTGACTCTGTTCGTCCTCTTTCCTTTGGTCTTTCTATGGCAAAACCAGTGGAGGAAATTCAAACCACACAGGTTTAATCTAAAAAATGCTTGGAAAAGCGCAACAATTTCTGATTTGATCACTAGATTCTCAGCACATAATACATTATTTCTATCCATTATTGCTGTGGCTTCATTGTACCAAAAGGTGGCAACAATGTTATATCAGGTTTACAACCCAGTCAATCCCCACTCTATCAAAACTCTGTCTCTAGTCTGTCCTCACTCTACCAGTCTCTCAATGTAATATATATGCCTATGGGAGATTTCCATTTATAGTATAGTGTACATGTTCATATAGTAAATATCCATATATCAAACATATTCAAATTTGCCAATTTTCCATATAAGGATTAGTTACACATATATAAGCTCCACATATATCACGATATCCAGGGGGTACGTATATTTGGTGTATATATGACTATATGTATAGTATACAGTACATGACAGCATTTTTCTGGTACAGGAGCATAGATGTTCATATATTATATCTCCATATGGTTACCACATTCCACATACTATATATGATGATGCTTTAATATGAGAGCTACACTAGAAAAGATTTTATGTGGGGAAAAAAATAAAAAATGCAGAAGTAGGGTTGCAATGGAGAGGAGCATCCCAGCCACCATCATAGAGTAGATTCATGCTATGGCAGGTGGCACGTAGGTGCAGTCAGGGCTGGGAAATCTTGCACCGGACATGACAAATTGAAACTCAACAACAGCGAGTGCACCATTTCATAGAGAGCTAGACTCACAAATGCCTGAACCTGCTGAGAAAAGCTTTTTTCATCATCCTCACCCCCATCAGCCAATGAGAGGAAATTTAGATCCGAGGATGAAGTGCTTTATTACATCTAGATATTTAAGTCCTCAAAATTCACGTACTTCTTTTAGCAGTCGTGAAGCCTGTGAATTGAGGCATTCTGACAAATAACTAAATAAATCTATGTTGAACATTTAAAATCGTTGGATTGTTGCACACCATAATGAAATACACAGTCTTCACATATAAACAAAAAATCCTATTTAAAATCTTTTGATTATGAGATGTTAAGATATCACTGATAAAAGGATAAAACAGGATTATATTAATTTAAGAGAAAACAGTTCTTTGTCACCCTTGCATTTTGGTTAGATTCTTAAAAAATGCCACCCACCGTAAACTTTAAATACCAAAACACAATGAAAACACAACAGGATATCCCCCAAAATACCTATAAGTCTAGCACATATCATCGCCATTGTACTATGATGCCATTTGGCTGTCAAGCATCCCTGACCGGCTTTCCCGCACTCTAAATTGTTTTCTTCCAAGGAGGTTCCCGAATAATGTCTTTCAACGTTGAGAAACTCCTTGAATGGCAGAATGCTGTTTCCTGTCTCTACAGACGATGGTGTAGACAGCAGTCATCAAAAAGCTCTGACATCCTGCACATTAAAAACCGCAAAGAACAGGAAGTTTGCTCGCTTTATTATTGACTGTGGTGAGAGTGCCAGTGTGTATGCCAGTTGTACATGTGTATATACAGCATATGCATGTATAATCTTGCTCCTAAACACACCATAGCAAGTATACCTGAGCTTACCATGAGTCAAATCAGGTTTCGTTTATCTGTGTTTTACCAAGACTGCCTATCTTTCATGCTGCCCCAGCTTCCTGATTTCAGCGCTATAACCTTGTCTCCATTCAGCCACTAAACGGAGGTGGAAATCCCTCAAGAGTGTTCTGACTGGCTATCTGAGGAAGAGCAGGAAACTGGGCCGTACCTACGCCCACACGGCCACCAACATCAGGAGCGTGCAGAGGCACACACACATAAACACACAGTTGCCATTTAGATCAAGCAAAACTTAGAGAGATATGATATCTCTGTAATATTGAGCACAAGTTCCGTGTTTATTTTACTTGGGCAGTAGAGAATGTGAGGACATACCAGCACTTCCCTTATTTACTATACACAGATGGAAGTTTCACTGATAAACAACAGAGCTGTGGATTGTCTTCGCTACGTTGGAAAAAATTGTGTTATGTGTCACATTTGCAATATATACAGGATTAGTGTACAACGGAAATAGATTGACAAGTCATAATCATCAAGAGCACCACTTAGATTACACAAGGCATCTTTAAACATGTCGTTTGGACTCCTCAGTAACACATTCTATCTTGGTTTGGCTCGTAATTATAGTGTACCCCGTAGGGTAATCACTGTAATTTGGCTAATGCTGGAACGCAGAGGTGACATGCATAATTTCCACCAGTTTTATCCAAATGTGATCAGTGGTGTCTGAGATATTGTGCAACACATGGACCAATATAATGAACGATATAGCGCTCTCCCTGGAAACATATCAGTTTTAAATTGTTGCAACACAGTGGTGAGATGCATCATTCTCCAAGGTTTTGTCAAAATCTGATTAGCCGTGTTGGTGATGTCACAGGATTGCATCTGTTATCACCCACCACTTTTATTTTATAGCTCAATCTGTTGATCAAGCATGATTTCAACATCACTAGAGCATACACGCACACGTATGTGCATGCCCACACAATCACACACACACACACACACAATGTCAGGCGTGCCAAGAAAAACAGGGGTGGACTAGTTCCTTAATCACTTAGCTCTCAGACTTTGTGAAGACAGAGCTTCAGAATGACACATCAGGTCACTGACCGGACTTGAAGGTTACAGCTGCTGACTGCATCACTACCCACCATGGTCCTGTACCTGCTCTTTCCAGCTTTAATCTTAGGTATGTATCCCACTTTATCCCTTCTTCCTTATTTAAGTGTTAGGAGTTGTAATAGTCATGGATTCTCTTGGCATTTCCTATGGAAGTTGTGTAATGTTTGTTACATGATTCCCCCACTGTCTATTGTCTTCTCTGTGTGAGGATGCCGCTGTGATACAAGGCAGGACAATGTCCGAGGCTATTTTAGCAAAAGAAACAGGCCAGTTTGACAGCTTGTTGAAGTTGTTTCAAATATGTATGACATGTAACAATTGTAGAAATTGGTTTCAATGCATCTATACTGGCAGGTATTGTGCAATCACAAACAATCAACGTGACAGACGAAGAGTTGAGCACACTTAACTGGAAACTGGAGCGGGTGGCCAACCAAACATTCAGTGTATCCATTAAGGATGAGAGTAAGATAATTTTTTTTATCCTTGTAGTATATTAGTATAATATATATATGTATAAGTTAAACTCTGTTATTGTATGATAACCTTTTGTCTCTGAAATTTTTGTTACTACAAAAACATTTCAGGAATTAATACTAGGGCAATCCTGAAAGTAGTCTCTAGTTTTTCTGTGGAATTTCATGGGCCCTATGATTGTGAGCCTTTAAACCTTCAAATAAACCTTCAAATAAAACATGAGAATCACTCATAATAGAGTAAAAGGCTTTGATATTACGGCAGTGGCAGTAACAGCATGTAATATTTCTCTGCACGGATTTGAGATAATGAATTCACCAGACATAGCAAATCCTGCTCAAATGAAATGGATAAAACTTGTGTCTGCAGGTACCGTAAAACCAGACAACGTGACATCCACGTTGTACCAGGATGAGCTGAGTGAACTTGAGGGTGAACTGGGGCTTCCAAGCAACACGACAGTTAATATCATCACTGAGGATAATGGTGAGATGTTTTTAAATCTATTCTGCATGGGAAAATTGAGGAACTTGGGTATAAACACATCCCCTTTCTTTGCAACTGACCTTAAATTTAGAATTTCCTCTGCTTGAATCATCATTTAAACATCAAACAATCTGGACATGTGTAGCAATCTACTCAATAATGGCATTGGTAACAAGTCATGTGATGTGGACATAGGGGCTGTTTCTGAAGTAGCAATGTGCTAAGTTTTTAAGATTGGAAGCATTTGCAACTATTTGCTACTGCAGTATTGAATGAAGTCTTAACTAAAGCATTACAAAAATTAGGTGAAATATACTTAGAAAAAGAAACCATGTCTGAACAAAGTACTTCTACAAAAAAAAAGCAATTCATTGCCATCAGTTACCATATATTGTCATAGAAAGCCTGACTCAGAAATAATATTTCATCCGTTGTATCGGGGTAATTTGAATAACATAATTTCACATTATATGGAATCCACCTGTGTTTGATATTCACATGTCCCCAAACAGCATTGGCCTACATGCATGTCAAAACTGTTTGACTTGTCTTTTTTTACGTTGCAGAGAGCTTTCAGGATCAGGAGCATTACCATACACACATGCACTGTCAGCAGCAATTGTTGGTGGAGCACAGTCACAGCTTGTGTGGCGTACATTTCCATGAGAATATGCTGGCTATCAGTGCAGAAAACTGGTGCGACCTGGACCACATCATCGGGTAAGCCGTACTGTCTTTGTAAAAATTCAGCGGAAACTAGAAAGCACTCATTAGAGCACATACCTCCACCAAAACTATGCAATTGTCAAGATGACGGTTCCATATGTTGGATATTAATCAATTAATTATAAGCTGCTAAGTTTAAGGCAAAACTGACTGTATATATTTAACATAATCCTGGACCTCAGTCATATATGCAAACCATACATGATTTAGGTGTGATATCATTCTTGGTGGGTTGTGAAAGGTATATAGGTATATTTAAAAATGCCCACTTTAAAGGCAGGGAAGAGATTCAGCTATAAATCATAATAATGTGCACTTTCATGTCAGCAATTGTCATGTCAGAACGCTCGTCTACCCGACCGATACTTGACAGGGTTAAACTATTTCCTGTTTGAACACAAACACAACAGAAGTGAATGAGGCAGACATCACAGATGTGTGGGCCAAAGGAAGAGGTCATCAGTCACAATTAAACTTGCATTTACTTGGCAGCAGGAGAGGAACACACTCCGA
Organism: Holocentrus rufus; assembly: GCA_900302615.1. Classification (NCBI taxonomy): domain Eukaryota; kingdom Metazoa; phylum Chordata; class Actinopteri; order Holocentriformes; family Holocentridae; genus Holocentrus; species Holocentrus rufus. Next base: position 38,323 of record OMLF01048636.1, on the reverse strand, counting down.
GGGAAACAATCTACTTGGCAGGCTCTTGATGACAGATACTTCCCAGCGCCACTTTAATAGATGGGAAAGTAAAGCAAATGATCACAGAAATTCAGACATACACACAGATTTGACATATTGTAAAGCATTCTGCAGTGTAAATGTGGTGCCATATTTTATTTGTCGACGCTGTACTTGGTTAAAAGCAGCCTTGTTATTGTTAAGCCAAAACTTGGACAAACCAGAAGAGTGCACTCAGCAGAGTTCAGATCTCCGCCAGGCATGTGTGGAGACACACTGTCTATATAAAGTATACAGTTGTTGTTGCTTCGTGCCACAACTCATTGAAGAGAGGGTGAGAGGGGTTTCCCATGATGGCTTTGATCTTGTCCCTCGTCTAAAGACCTAAGAAGAATAGGCAAATTAGTCCGCTGATGTATGAAACAGCGACGGCTGTTTTGCACTTCATGTTTTATAGTTATGAAGCATCGGGCTCTTGAGCCTGTTTCAACTTCCACTTGTTGACAGATTCCATCAGCCTCTGACACTTTTTACAGTGTTGTTCTCCCGTGTGTCTGCTCTGTGTTCTGTTAACTTTTTTGTCAGCAACTTTTTATTTCAACATGGTCAGTTGCATTTTTGTTTGTCCTTATATATTTTGGCCAATTGGCATGAACATTTTACTGAACTCCTCTTTGGCGCAGGTTCAAAATTTCCACAAAGTTTCATGTAAATTTGTTCAGAACTTTTTTCAGAAATCTTGACAGACAGACAGTTATGGCAAACCTCCACCACCTCCTTGGCAGAGGTAATCAAGCGCTCCTTATTTTCCTCAGGTCTACTCCCACCTGATGGCTTTTTTGATCCCTTACAGACCGTACAATGACATGACAATATGCATGGAGAGATTGTCCGAGTTGGTGGGCTGCTATTACCCAAACCGCAACGTTCAAGACTTCTTCCTACAGATCCACTCCCAGTACTTCCAAAACTGTTCTGAGGAGGTGCTGCTACTGTCGGATGCACCGCACGAGGTGGTCATCATCCTCACTCTCATCCCCGTGAGCCTCATCCCCATCTTGGTTTTCCTGGTGGTTTGGAAAAGTAAAGTCCGAGAGTGAGCTAAAACTGCTATGATGTTATGTAAAAATATACAGGAGGGATCAAGCCATAGCACATGGATTTTGAGATGCAATGGATTGTAAACCCAACTAAACTCAGTTTGCCCACATTGTTATGCCACAACAATCGCAACAATAAATCACAGTACACATTAGAGCTGGCAGACATTCAGTGATGGAGATTACATAAGAATTGGTTCAAGTGAAAGGAGTACAATTATGAATATACTGTACAGTATTATATACTGTGTATTGTGTTGCACTGATTCAACATTTCATTAAAACCTCCCATCATAAAATTTAGGTTATTATGAACTCCCGCTGTCTGTGACTGTAATATGCTCATTGGGCTATGTTGTTTTCCATCATCATGCCCAGCCATACAATATATTTACTGCTGCATGCTGTGTTTTCGATGAGCTGATACTCATTATGCATGCATTTGTCCTGTGTATGAACATCAAATTGCATGTAAATGGAATTAATGTTAATCTTGATGTAATATACTGTTTATTGTCAATGAGGATCTTTTATTATTATTATTATTATTGTTATTATCATTGTGTATACAGAATTATACTTTCCTTCAAACATTTTTGCAACATACATCAGCCAGTACACGCGTGTGAGAGAGAGAGCAATAGATACTAATCCACTGTAACAAAGGCCATCTTGTGATGTTCCTGGCTCCTGCTGGGCACTAAAGGATGCTGAAGATAAGAAGAAGAATCATTAGCACTGAATCCCACAGAGACTATCTGTATTTGTCCCCTGTATGCATTGTTGTGAGCCCTGAACACACATACACTGAGTTAACTGCCCTCCTTCAGCCAGGTCAATTCAAGGTAGAAGCCAGTTTCCTCATCCAGACACAATATACTCAATCAGTGTCCTCCAATGTCCATTTAACCAGATATGCGATGGATTTTTCTGTTTTGTGTGCTGAGACACTTCACTGGTGAGCGAATGCACACCCACTGACAGTAAATTTCATTCAGTATTACTTCCTTCCTTGTTTTACGTTGCCGGTAGATTAAATGGTTGATCAAACTCCCATGATGCACTGCATTTGCCTTCTATTGCTCTTACATTTGAGAGCAGATTTTAGTTTATCTGTACTGTATAAGAGCTCAAGGTAAGGATAAAGGGCCACGAAGTTCAGAAATCAGCAGTGCATCAGTGAGTTTCCATGATTGAATATAATGGCTGAAATTTGCTTTGAGATAGATGAAGGGAGTGGGCTGTTAAAACAATGACAGCCCGTGTTTCCTGTCACACAGTTATCAGTGATAACATGTTTGTTTAGAGCACAGCTCTGTGACTGTCCAAGGCCGATTCCCACCCCAGAAAAAGACCATTCTCCCTCTTATCTTGATACCCCTGTTTCATTCACCATTGTCACTAGATAACCTGCTGACAGTGGCATTTCACACAAATTGAAGTCTTTAAATATACTGAATATTTGAGATTTGGGGAACTACTTGGGATACCTTTGGTTGTTTTGTATATAGTATGTGCAACTCATGGATATTTTTAAATAAATAAATACTGTCAGTCACAGCAAAGGTTTTGCTCTCATGATTTAACATAAATTTGCAAATGTTGTGTAGGAGTCTTATTGATTCTTTTTCCTTGTGTAAAGCCTCAGAATATGCTCTAGTGGATTTCTTTTCACCCTTAAAGTTGATTATGTGTCCTGTGAGATGTTTTAGACGCTAATGATGAACACAATCCACGCCACAACTGAGATGTTGCCACTTGAGGAATACATTTTTTTTTTAAAATGCAGCTAATTACACAGTACAGGAGAGTATATTGCCACCTACTGGTTAAAAGTAAGAAAACAGAAATTATCAGTGGCTTATATATATGAGTGGGCTTTTGTGAACACAGAAAACCAGTCAATGAAAAAATAAATCAGATTAATTTGTTTTGGTCCTCCCCTCAATTCCTTAAATTCCACTGAAAAAAAAGAAAATAAACTATGTTCATGAGTAAGACATTCATTGTGGTTGTGGTATACCAAATCACAGCTGTGCCTCTTACAGCATGCAGTCAAATGATGCTGATGCCCTTAATGACATTAGGACTATTGTAAAGTGAGAGATAAGGTGACATCAAACAGAAGTGGTCATTAGTGGCTCTGCACTGGTCTATTTGAAGTAAAGCAGTGGGGGGTGAGAGGGTTATAAATGAGTGGTAGCTACACCAAGACACTCTCAGCTTTTCACCACAACTCAGCTGAATCTTCTCAGAAACACCAACAACCTGAGGTTTTAGTGATAGTTCGATTTCCTTCATCCTATTTTCACTAAGCTTTATCTTGAAATTTCACTGGACTACGGTTTGGGGCTGCCATTAACTTTGAGAGGTAAGACCAGTTTTTATAGAAATTAGTCTGTAAAAAAAAAAAAAAAAATGCTGGATCCCACATCAGTGACCATACACATCATTTTATCTGTGCGCACCCTACCTGTAGTTACACTAAATGATAAACTGTGGCACAAGTGTAGCAGTGATGATAGTGAAGTCCTTGATGTGCAACAGGAAAACCACAGCAACACTTTGTCAGTAGGGGAGAAAAGCCTTTAAAGCATGTTTTTCTACATTTCATGTCTAGTTACACACAATACACAATATGTCTTAAAATTTGTGGCTTTGACTTTAAACAAGGCATTTACGTTTTCTTAAGCTCAGAAGAGCAAAACCTCATACCTGTCATGCAGCTGTAACTCACACAATGCATCTTTATTGACTAGGATGAAAGTTTTCAGCTAAACATTTAACAGTTGCCCGATTCATCTTTGTTAGTGGGAGGGTATTTATACAAGGGTTTGGACAGGCAGCTTTCCTGAATGTGTTTTGCTCCATTGCTCCAATTCCCATCTACAGTAATATCTCTGGTGTTACTGAAGGCTCCTGTCTTGCTGGACAGTGTGATTCTCTACATGTAAAATGGTGGGGCATCAGTGGCTGCCATGGATTAATAACCCATCATCAACAACAAGCTCGGTGATGCCAACCAAGCATGAACAGGAAATACGTGAGTAATATGGCAACTTATGTGCCAACTGAAACACATAAATCATTTCCTAGAGTGATCAGATTGATCCTATCTTGACTTAATACAGTAATGCAGAAATAACTCTCTAGGTAACTTCTGTATCTGTAAATTTTAAAAAATCCATTTGAATTATAATACTTCTGATTGAAAGAACAAATCCTCTGGCCCCTGCACATCCTAAGCATTTTGAAGGTTTTCCTTTAGAGGCACTGTAATACTTTTCTGTGATACGTAATACTAAGAAAAAGAAGAAGAAGAAATTATTGACACAATTATTGTGATCATGATTATTATTGTGATCATGATTATTATTGTAGCTGTTTTTTGTTTCAGCTCCAGATTTCCCCAGCACCAAGAAACCAGTTCTACATGACCAGCTCAGCACACTTGTTGGTCTCTCAGTGCTCTGCTTTGTGTTACTTGTGACCTCCATAGCACTTGCTATCTTGTGTAAGTACGACTTATTTATACGTAAGCCAGTGAAAGATGTCACTCAAAAATGAGTTATCCAGCATAGAAATAAACTGACATTGTTTGTCAAAATGATTGATACCACAAAATAAAACAGATTAAAAGACAGAAGGTAACTGAATGAAAACTGAAAGCCTATTAGAAGAAAATCTAATTTTCAAAAATGTCTAGATCCTCATGATATATAGAGATACAGTTACTAGAATAATCATGGACTGCAGGTAATTCAGTTCCAATCCAGTTTCCAATTTTAATATGTAATATTTTTTAAATCAAACTTTGAATTAATAAAACTTGCACCTTTTCTAATTCTTCCTTTCCTTCTTGTGCTGGAGTTACAATCCTGTGTTGTCTTTTGCTTAGACAAAAGTAATGATACTTTGTTTATAATTTTTAGATAACCACGAATCAGACAACAAGCCTGAATGGAACAGTCTCCTCTTTGACTACCAGAACATCAGTGATCACTACCTCACTGTCGCCAAGGCAAACGATGAACTGAAAAGAGACAATCAAAACTTAAAGGGGCACAATGCCAGGCTGGGTGAACAGACCAGACTCCTCAATAGAAGCATGGCTCAACTCACTTCCATGAACCATGCCTTGAGTGTGGAAAGCAGCCAGCTACAGGAGCAAATTGCAAACCTAACTTCGACAAACTTAGAGCTCACACAAGACCACGAGCAGCTGGTGCACTACAGCAGTGAGCAGGAGGAAAAGAAATTGAACATGTCCCAATCGATCGCCTATCTGATCAACTCCCACGCCCAGCTGGAAGAGGAGAGACACAGACTCTCTGCGGCAAACGCCTTTATGAGGGACGAGCTGTCTCAAGTGAGGGAAGAGAATCGAGAACTCGCGGAACAAAATGACAGGTTCCAAGGAGAAATCCAAAGTCTGAACGAGAAGATTGAAGCAGAGGCGTTTCTGAGGGACGACTGCGAGAAGGCGTCAGAAAACAACACGCAGCTCCAGGAGGCGGTTGTTGAGCTCCAGCAGCAAAAGCAGAACCTGAGCGCCCTGCTGGAGCATGAAAGGCGGGACGCGGCAGAGCAAGAGAAAAGCAGGAGAGAGGAGATGGACCTGGTGTTGGCGGACCTGCGTTCGATGAAGGAGGCCTTCCGCTCTCTAGACCTCTACTGCCCTGTGGTGAATCAGATGACTAATGGTACGTCAGCATTTCATTTGTTCTTTATTTTCTCCTCTTCTCAAGCATCTCCTACCACCAACTAATGTACACAAAGAACCTAATTAAGGCACTGATCTTTCTCCTGATTAGTTGTTGAATAATATAGTGACTGTTGACTGATGATATATCGTAGATGATGACACATTAATTCACAGTGTGGCATTACAATCAAGAGACATTTGCCATGGTACAGAACAGTCTAAAGGAGATCAAAGATTTGGATCCAAAGGCTGCATGACTTTTTACATGATAATGAATTTTATTCTAGTGCAGACTTATCCGGACTGAGCCAGAAAATCTAACTTTATTTCCCAGAGATGTATATTTTCTTTTCTTTTTCTTTCTTTTTTTAGATTTTAAGTCTTGATATCTAAGATATCAAAGGGCTCCTGATTGGTTTTATGGCTTAGGGACAGAAATGCTATTTCTTGATTAGTGTAACTGAGGGGTAAAATATACACAGTCTTAAATAGCACATAGTCTTAAATTCAGTGTTTTTCCCATTTATATTTCACATAATACTTCATTCATCAAGCAGCAAAATGACAATAAACTGGACTAAGAAAATTCTTTTTCACAGAACGGATTTGCAAAAAATGTCACAACAGCTGGATGCATTTCCAGAGCAAGTGCTACTACTTCTCCTCTCACATGCTCACCTGGACGTCCAGCAGAGCCTGGTGCCAGACACAAGGGGGAGACCTGGTCATCATTGACAGTAAACAGGAACAGGTAAGGGACAAAATTAAGTAAAATATTTCTTTATTTAAATTGAATCATAATTGTAGCATATTGTTAAACATCAGTTTATCACAAGTCCATTTGTTCAATAAATAAAACATGACAATGGAAGTGAATTGATAGTTTGTTGATATTATTCCATGTGTTTTTCTTTTTTTTTAGAATTTCATTTTTGCTACCAGCCAAGCTATGGACCAGACCAACACCAGGCTGTGGATAGGCATGACAGATGTAGAGAAGGAAAGTGAATGGCACTGGGTGGATGGCAGCCCAGTCACTTCAGATCTACAGTAGGTCATCGTTTCCAGATGGTGTGATCATCCTGGTTGCCTAATCCTAGAGACTGTCACAGCCGTAGCTCACTATTTCAGTGGCAACTCCTACAAAGTTTGGCACAGATGACACAATGATACAGACGATCAAAATCACTGTTATGTCATTATTCAATATTTCTCTTTACAAGTTTCATCATCTTACCACCAGATTTCACCAAGCTTGCATACTATCCTTTAAAAGTACCATCATTTTATTTTAGCACTACCAGCATTTTTTAGTATTAGATGTCAATTCATTTCAAATCATCTTTATCTCATTTTGGGCCAAAATTTGTTAAAAACATTCAGTGATAAAAGTAAATGTTATTACTTGTACACCATATCAGTTTAACACCTTTAACTTTAGACCATACACAGTATATATGTGATATTTAAATGATATATATGACATGGACAGGATGATATAACACTGTTGCTCTCACTATTTGTTTAGGTTTTGGCTAAGCAGACCAGGAAAGGGGACTGAGCCTGATGACTGGAAGTTAGATAATCCCCAAGGAGAAGACTGTGGACACATAGATACCAGTGAAACAGCAATGGCTTCCTGGATGGATGGCTCCTGTAACATCCCCTATAGATGGATTTGTGAAAAGAATGTTTAAAATGTTTTTTTTCCATATTGTAAATATACCACAAATAATTGTCATCTTTTACTTACAAAGTGAAATTTGATGTCAGTTACTGAGCTGTATACAAATCAGTGATTCCTAGTATGATGAAAGTGTGCTGTATGCTGAGGTATATGTATCAAAATAATAGAAAAATGCTGACATTCGGTTTCCAGTGCTTTACTCTTAACCTTTTATTTTTGTCAGGTATAACTTTGAGTAACTACAGATTCTATTTACATTCTGAAGGTGATAAAATTGCAATATGATGCAGATAAAACTATGAATTTAAGGTTAATACAGCAGTGACAAGAATATGGAATACACACACACACACACACACACACACACACACAGTTGTAACAATTTCTTTGAGGCAAGTCCCATTTTCCTTTGCTTATGTGTTTTTGTGTTTAAGGTGACTTGTTCATTTCAATAGATATTAACCTCATGTGAGGCGCCTGTAGCTACTCCTGCTTGAGTTTACTCTTCCTGCACAGTCGAAAACACAGGAAGTATAATGATCCCACTCCAATGGCAGTCAGCATCAACAACACAACCAAGAGAAGGCATATAACATCTAGAGAATGATATGAGTACCAGGGCATCTTATAGGACTCTGTGCGTAAATGTGAAGCTCCTTTGTGCCTCATTACAAACTCAGTCCAGTAGAGGGCAGTGTCCAAAGGATGCATTGGCTTGTCCCGATGGAGATTAGAAAGACGCTTCATATTATCTCTGTAGGACGGATTGTGAAGAACCTCCTGTATTGCTTCCAGAAAGTTTTCATGGGTTAGTTTTGTTACATCCAGCACACGAGCAGCTCCTCGCACCTCCAGTCTCAAAAGGTTCTCAAACTGGTCAAACAGAAGGGGTAAGCCTATAATTGGTACTCCATGGTAAATGGATTCGTAGATCCCATTTGTGCCACCATGGGCCACAAAGGCTTTGACTTTGGGGTGACCCAAGAGGTCATTCTGGGGTATCCATTTCATCAGCAGGGTGTTGTTTCCCAAATTACTGGGATGTTCACCTACGTGCCTCCATATGACCTTCTGTGGAAGCTGGGCAAAGGCAGCAGCAATTTCTGAGGTAATCTCTACAGGTAGACCTTTAATCAGTGTACCTAGAGACATCAGGATAACTCCATGCTCCCCTGAGCTTTGAATAAAGTCCTCTAGCTCTGAAGATAAAGGCTCTGAAGGCTTACACTGAAAACCACCAACGTAAACAATATTTGGCATTGTGGGCCTCGGGAACTCAAAGACAAAGTCCACCCTCATCAGCCAAAGGTCTGCTCCTTGTAAAAGGTGATAGAAGTTCACATCTGGATCGAAGTATCTCTCTACTAGTCTATCATAGTGAGGGCTTACAATAAATCTATCAATGCATATGTTGAGGACATAGTGAAACATGTTTTGGACCCTTTGCCAAAAGGTCATCTTGTCTGACACAGTGCATCCAGAGGTTGGAACATAGGACACCGGTGAGGGAGCTACCACAAAATGGCCCTCTCCACTGGTAATCCATCTCACATTAAAAACAGTGGGCAATTTGAGTTCATGAGCCACCAAAACTCCTACAGGCAGTCCTGGGTCCAAAAGAACTGCATCATATTGAGTATCACGAAGACCCTGCATTAAAGCTTTGTTTTCAAACATCTGCACCACAAGCAGGCTGGCCTGTTCATGGAGTGTTGACAGTGATGGCATCATTTCCAAGTAGAAGGACACAAGGGCCATTACAGATGCCCCCTGTCTCTGGATCGCCAGCATCTTGGCAAGTAAGTTTACAAAGAAGTCCTGCTCTTCGATGCTAATGGCTCCTGGCAGTGTGATAGTGATGGAGCGGTAGTGTGGTGCTTCTTCTTTGATGTACCAGCTAGTGGCTGTGCGCACCACAGTGACCTCATGACCCCTGGCATGGAGGCCCTGGATCAGCAGATTCATGTTGACCCAGTGGCTGCCGTCTACTGGGAACACCAGGATCTTACCACCCTGGACACTGGGACCAGTCAGGAGGCATACACTCACCAGCAGCAGCACCAAAGTAACTCCTGAAGGGCTCCCCATGGGTCAGCTCTAGAAAGAATGGATTTCAGATGTCTATTAGCAAAGACAATATTGACACAGTAAAATTTTGTACCTACCTGCTTAGAAGAGGTTTTGCATTACAAAACAGAATACACATTTTTCAAAGGGAACTAAGTATAATGACTTTATGAGCCTGCTTTATGCTCAACATTTTGAGAAATTATGTTGATCATGGATGCAATGTGAGTTTTTATTGTAGCAATTCTAAAATGTATATCCTTTGAGACACAATGCTCAGACTTCCGCTCTGCGACTTAAAAAAATGAAAAATAGATAATCCTGGAAAGCTATCACTATTCACACACGCACACAGACACACAAAAAAAATACTCATGTTCATATGTAATAGGAGTGTGATTTTTGGCTAGGAATTCCCAATGAAACCAACTGAGTGAAATCACTGCTATCTAAACCAGCTGTTCCATGTTAACTGACTCGTGAAGAAAAGCATGCTAAAAAGTGACGGTGTTGCTTTAAGAAACCAAAGTCCAGTGGAATGCATGGGCAGAATAATCTTTGGTCTCAACATGGTTACTAATCTGATCATCTGTATTCAGCAGTGATGTGATTTGCTAAAAGAAACACTCCCAGCTATGTACACCGAGGACAATGTCCATGCATAAAGTACAAAAGACATGCCTTTCCTGGCCAGTTTCCTTTCTGCGTATTTCCTGTTCACTGAAGTCCAGCATGGGAAAGCTGAAAGAAAATCTAACAGCATATACTTAAGCCTTCAAATTAGCCATTTTAAAGAATTAAAAACTAGTAGAAAAACAGCATAATTCATGTAGAGGCTAGTAGAGGTGGTGTTGCAGTTTTCATCTACTCAGCAAAGCAGACAGTATCAAATTTCACTAAGCATTTAACTGAAACATCTTTTGGAGCTGCCTTATGTGCTGTAGAAAATGAGAAGCATTGTAACCTACCTTAAATCCCTGCAAATGTGAAGCAAAGTACTTTGAGGCTTCTCTGGCTTAGTGAGGATCAACTTTGCTGTGTTGAAAAATACAGGAAGAAGTGGTTCTGGGGGGAAAGGGCACTCAAAATGGACTGCAGATGTGTGTGCAAAGCATGCTTTCCTACAGAGCCTGCCCACCCTCACTCATGCATGCACACACATGCACACCCACACACACACACACACACAAAGCACTTTTCCATATTTTCTCCAGCGTAACTCCTTATCTACTAAAGCAGCCTGCAGAATGAGCCAGTAAACATTCCTATGAGACAAAAAAGAAAAAGAAATGGAAAGAAACATTTTCTACAGGAAATTGAAACATCGAGACTCTCAAGTATGTGTTCATTGTTGTTGATATTGTAGATATGTATTCAGCTGGGGAAATGATGGGCAAGTGAAAAAGTGAAAAGATCAGCGAGTAAAAGAACACTTTTTCACTATTGTGTTAAGTTTAATGTAATATTTACTAACAAGCTATCCTGGGTGCACTATGCAGGATCAGCTCAACACCTTGGTCTTTTTCTACATAAGAAACCTTTTTCCAGTTACTTCACTTCACTGCTCCAGTTACAACTTATCATAAAGCATTTTGCAGAGTTAGCCTAGCTTACCCAGGGTGTGCAATCTCAAATAGAATCAGTGATAATTTTTAGATCAAATCTGGGTGAAACTAAGTGTCTGTCTGTCTGTCTGACTGTCTATCTATCTATCTATCTATTGAACCAGTAAAAGAAGCAAAAGACAACAAGATGCAACCAACCACAGATGGATTTTGAAGTCAACTCTTCTACAAAAACTTCTTCAACTCTAAAGAAACTGCAGCAGAAACATGTCCTGTAATGCCATCTAGTGGCCGACTTCAGAGCAACTAAAACCCCTCCCATCTTCATGAGAGTCAGACAATACCACTACCTAACCTAAAAACAAAAGGTCATTCTCTCTCTCTCTCTCTCTCTCTCTCTCTCTCTCTCTCTCTCTCTCTCTCTGTGTGTGTGCAGGAAGCTGCTGTTGTTTACAGTTCAGAGTAACAGGTGCAGTCACGTTAGTTTGGTATTTGTGTTTTTGAGGACTGCATTTTATACAGCCACACACAGGATGCATGCACCTGAAACATATTTACTGCTTTCCTCTGTGGCTTTTTGGCCCTTTTACATGTGCTTTACACAAGATATTTCATGCAGTTTCAAACAACAAAATACTATCAAGACTAAAAGATTTTCTCCCATGCATCTTCAAGTGGTTGGGTCCAGGCAATGAAGCTTGATGATATCACAGTGTCTTAGCCCTCTCACTGCTTGCCTCAGGAGACATTTGCAAAACTAGACTGCCTTAGTATGCAAATTCAGTGGGTTTTTCCTGTAGCCAGATGGACAGCTTGAACTGCTTCCTCTTTCCCTCGGAGAGATCATGTGTTTTTGAAAAGGGAACAACTCTCAAAATGATCTCGCACTCCCTTGCATGTCAGTATTGAGTATGTGAAGGCATGACACATCAAAGAGCATTTGATAGCCGGATTTTATCATCCTTTGTCAATCTTTACATTATGACACATTTCCATGCTCTGGCTGTGGCTCTTCTAGCTTTTACTGGAGGGTGGACCACGAGTAGGGCTGATGTTGGGGACTTCACTCCATGCCTGCAGTTTTTCTATAGCTCCTGGCCCCCCAAAGGTCTGTTGGGAACCCAAATCTGCCAGCGTTATTATGACCAGTACCACTTTGCCACACTGTACAGTCGCCCACGTCGTTCCCCTTGGTTCTCAGCCTATTTATACAGCGCACCAACTGGGAAGAGGCCCACCGCTTCTTGGAAGTTTGAACCACAGGTAAGGATACTTTACTGATTTTTTGGCAGCACTTGGCAGCTAATTCAACTTTTTCTGGTCCTTGACTGGCATGTACAATATGTGTTTACATTGTGTAAGATAATTCCTCAAGAAAAAAAAATGTAAAATGCAACAGTCACTTTAAGTTCTTTTGTAGACACGGGTGTTCCAATTCAGTAAGTACTCTGGCAGTGCCTTGAGTCAATGTAAAGAATGAGGAAATGGGCCCTCCTAAAAGAGAACTATTCTGTCTGTGCTTTCATGGTGCCTCATCTGCAAAAAATGCTGTGTTGCTGTTTTTATTTTTAGATTTAGCGAGCACTGTAAAGTGCATTTAATGTACTGCACAGCATTTCCACCATTTATTGTTCATCAGCAATCCCTGAAGTTCAAACACGGCAAACAAGATATTGTTTATTTGTAACACCCAGGATCATTCACTGGGTGAAAAACAGTTTCATTCAGTTTTTTCCTGCTTAATCATATAATGGAGGGCTTTTAAACATGTGGCCACTTCTTTGTTTCCCTCCGTCCTCATTTTGTCCCTCTACAGTTAGCCTATCCAGCAGCCGATGGCAACATGATTCCCTTCCCTCCAGGCCCCCTGGACCAGAACGTGGTGGAGAGCCAGGGAGTGGAGCTGGACTACATTAACTCCACCTATTCCCGTGGCCATCTCAACCCAAGCCTGCACCACCAGAGTCACGAGGAGCGCTCGTCCACTTTCACCCTGACCAATGTAGTTCCTCAGAAGATGGGGTCCAACGATGGGCCCTGGGAAATTTTGGAGCAGAAAGTCAATACCACACTATCAGCTTACTGCCTTGGAGAGGCCTATGTAGTAACTGGGATCATCCCTTACCAGAAAGAGGAGCACTGGCTCAAGGATTATCGTGTGGCAGTACCTGAGTATCTCTGGTCAGCCTACTGCTGCCCAAACTACAACAACAGTCTTCCAAAAGAACTGGAGGAGGCCTTTCCCACATATGCTGCCATTGGCCGCAATGATCGTAACAGCACTGAGGAGATTGTGCCTGTTGATAGGTCAGCTAAGAAACAGTTCATGGGATATGATGTGAGACAGATGCCACTTGCAACACTGGAGATGTACCTGAACGACAGGTTTGGGACTGTTGTCAGTGTTTTTTATGAACAGTGTGCTGGATCAGAGTGATCATGCACTGATGCAGACACAACAAAATACAGATTAGGTATTGTTACCAAGAATCAGGTTGTTGCACAACTGTTTTTCAAATGGATGTTAATTTCATCTCATTTAAAACACATACATACTTTTTTTAATTTGTACTTCTGAGAGAAATATCTGAACTTTTAGTCAGAGATGTAACCATAATTGCACATATGAATCATTCTAAAATACATATATTCTTAAATTATAAATCTAGTGGTGTTCTGGTATTTTGTTTACATGTATGTAATCCTACTGTTTTAACTGAAATTACTGCAGGTTGCAGTCATGTTTGCATTCATTTCTTTAGACCACTAGGTGTCATCATTGTGCAGCACATGTAGAATGTGATATTAACTACTTTGTGGTTGTTCTTATGTCACCCTCTGTTAGTTGAAAACTGCGGTGAGGGGAATGTTGCCATGATGAGTTCTAATTGAAAGAAATGCCAGATGTTATTAAGTTGCACATCAAAATGTTTTTGTATCGTGATTTATTAAATACTGACGTAAAGTGATCTTTTTGTATCTTTCTTTAATGGGTTTATGAGGTTTAATTTTGGTGGATTTGGCAGATTTTTTTATGTTTATTTATTTATGTATTTATTTATTTATTTATTTTGAGGGGAGTCCCTTTCAAATATGGGTCTTTACATATCTTTACATTTATTAAGTATGTCAAACTTCAGTAAATATGTCAGACTTTAAGTTTGTGATTCAAATCATGAACAAAGACAAAGGATGTTAAGCTGCAGTGGTGACTCATTTAGATAAATATTAAGTTGTTTCTCCTGTTCGACCAGATAATGCTGAAGCTTTACCAAAACAACAATTTTCCTACATAATAGTCAGAGACACAGCACAAGTCATAACAGTTTGGTTATGAATTTAATCCATGAATACAAGGTGTAGTACTAAGTAATAAGTAGTAACAAGCACACAAATGGCTGAACACATCTGACAGTATACGCTGGTGTCTGAATTGGTATAATGAACAGCTTAGTTTCAAAATTTAGAAGATTATGTCTTTGTGGACCTGAACAGCTTGTCCCACACTTCCACCTTCATAATGGCCCGGCCCACCGGAGACATAGTAGCCTTGATGTCCACGGATCTGCCCTCATAGGTGATGCCTGAACCATTTGTCTCCACCCGGACAAAGTCCCTCTGCTCTTTGCCGTAATACATCTCTTTGTACAGAGCCTCATTGCACTCTTTGTCCTTGGGGTAGATTCCAACGGCCAACCAGTTCTTGTAGGCGTTATAGTCGTGGGGCACAGAGAACATCATAGCCACTTTTTCAGCGCCGCCACCACCATACGTCTGCAGCAGGTCATAGGTCAGGACGCCAACAGCACCAGAAGCTTTGCCGCTGGTCTTAGTGAAGTTGCACACCTCAGTTTTCATTGTGCGCACGGTGGGCTGAGGTGGGCTGTGTGTGTGGCCACTCTCCAGGAAAACCCTTATTTTTTAACAGAGTGAGGAAAAAATTAAAGTAAAGCTGTATTGACAGATTGATACACATATTTAGGGACATGGTTACAGATTCCTTTAATTGCTTTGTATTAAGGAAATACATTTTCTGAAATTCTTTTTCAACAATCCTCAATTTTACAGGTATGAAGTTACGCACAGTCAGACACAAAATCATAACTGGGAGCTGCCCAGTGCTCCAGTCCTCTACTGTTAGGTCTTGTCTGGCAAGTCCTCTACTTACTTTGGGTTCGCCAGGAAATATTGACGGGTGAGGTTGGAGATCTCAATGGTGACATTTCTTCGGCTGCTAAGGTTAGCTGCCAAAGCCTCTGCTGTTTCACCCATGCTGTTTTATTTGCAGGTTGCAATATTGAGAAAAGGTGTGCAAATTAATACAGATCTGCATCACAGTGTAGTGGAGCAGTTCAATAGAGTGCTGTTAATAAAGTCCATAATGCAGGCTAGGTAAATCTTTCTCAGGCACAATTCACTGAGTCATATTTGTCAGTTATTTGCACATAAAGCCCAAAGTGTCGCATCGGAATAAATTGGCTTACCTGTCTGAATCAATGCAGCGTTGCTTGTACGGATAATGTCGGATCTGACACTGTGGTCTCAGTCTTCAGAACACTCTTGTTGGAGAAAGCATGACAGTGGATTTCCACCCAAAAACTGTCCCCACCCAGAGCACACACCTACCCTGTTTTGCTCTGTCTCACAGTTGATCTCCCTCCTCCTTCCATGAAGGTATGTGGAGAGAGGTATGAAGACAGGGTGTAGACAAAAACACCAACAGATCCCTGGCACCTTGCAAAGGCATGAACTTGTTTGTTCGGCTTCCACAACATTCCATCATACAGCAGTGTCACCCACGCACCACACCTGTTACTTTTAACGCACAAGGAGGAGCTTAGTATGAGAAACTTTCGCAAAACATGCTCGGAGATTTGACTAATACAGCTCTTATTGTAATACAGGCATCCAAACTAGGGCTTGGGCTTTTTTTTTTCTTGCAGGTTTTAAAGGTTGCAAAACAGTAAAATGAGACAATTTTCTAAACTTGTTTGTCTCTACCTGGTTGGTCATCATATACACATTACAAGTGATTATTTAACAAAAATTTATTCTGTGTAAATATACTATGAAAGCACCAGTAGGAGTCCCTACAATACCATCATCATATCAATGACGATGTATTCAGTCAAAGTTATATTTGATTTAGTTATTATTATTATTATTATTATTATTATTAGATTATTTAGTTATATATTGCCCAGCCCTAATCCAAAATAGAATTCATAAGTTATGTCTACTGAAATAAATATTGAAATAGATGAAATCATATGGGTTTATTATGATTTATTATGATGTATTGTCAGTGCATTCTGAAATTAGTACATTTGTGATGTTAGTTATCTGCTCAAATGAACAAGGACACAGAAAAAAAAATGTCAGGAACAAGATATTGTTGATATTGTTTTTTATTCATTTAGAGCACCCACTGTATGATAATAACAGACAAAGAGTATCTAAGTTTACAGATTTCTGAACCTATTTGGTGTGAGTGATACACATTTTATTTTCTCAGCATTACAATCAGTCTCCTCAGTTGTATCTGTCAGACACCTCCAGCTTTATGATAGCCTTGGCCTCATCGGACATGGTGGCTCTCAGGTCCACCGCCCTCCCTTGGTACACCACCCCTGAACCATCGGCCTTGTGGCGCACAAAGTTGCAATCCTCTTTGTTGTACATGTGCTTGTAGAGGTCCTTATCACAGAGCCGTGTGTGCTCGAAGATGCCCACTCCCAGCCAGTTGCTGTAGAAGTTGTAGTCGAAGGGCACCGAGAACATGATGGCAACCAGCTCATTGCAGTGGGATTGTTGCATGTCATACAGCTCATAGGTGAGAACACCCACGGCACCTGATGCCGTGTTGTCATCCTTGATGAAAGAGCACACCTCAATCTTGTTGGTGCGCACGGTGGGCTGAGGAGGGCTGTAGCTGAAGCCACTTTCTGTGTACACCCTAGGGGGTAAAACAGGCCGAGGGCAAATTTAGAATTATATATGTTGATGATCACAAATGAATTCCACAAGGCCTCATCTCAGTCTTGATTGGTTTACACACAAACACAAGGAAAATCAGATGAGAAGACTGGCCTGTTCCACACAGTTTATTTTAGCAGCAGATTTGCAATTTGTCAATATCAACATTGTCTGATAATATCTCTTACTTTGGGTTAACAAGACAAAACTTGGAGGTGTAATTGACGATCTCTACGGTGCAGTTGCGGTTGGTGGTGAGAGCAGCACAATGGGCCTCCGCAGACTCAGGCATGGTGACGGCTGGTGCAGATGGCTAAGTGGTGTAAAGGCAGAGAGAGCAGCTGTAAACAACAGAGCCTGACAGTCCAGATTGTACAACTGTGGGGGATAAACTAAATTCTAAACCGAGATGTGAAATCCGTCCCGGAATTCTTTCATGGTCTCTGCAGAGCATGCCTTGAAAGTTCTTCATTTAAATGACTTCAGGTGGAATCATCTGTCATCATGCTGTGCTCTGTCATTTGAATAACATTGTCTTTCTGCAAGACGCACCTGACATGTTACGTGAAAGTCTTATATGTGACTGAAATACTGTTTCTAAGATGCACACAAATTACAGAAACACAGACTAAAGAACAACGTGCTTCTCTATGCTAAATCAGACTGTTGTACACATTTTTTTTCAAACCAGTGTTAACTTTAAAGAATACTGTCTAATTAGCCCAAATTAAACTCACTTACTTTTCTTTATGTCACACACACAGGATGGCTGAGAGTCCTCTGAAAACGGCTCCAGGTTTGGTGAAGACAAGTGCAAAGTCACACCCCCTCAAAAACACAGTCACACCTCACTTCTCAGACTAGGTGTGTCTGCAACTGTCGAGAGATTTGTGTGTGTGTGTGTGTGTGCGTGTGTGTGTGTGTGTGTGTGTGTGTGTGTTATTTATTTATTTATTTAGTAGCTCGTGGAACATCTATCACATTTCCAAATGTAAGTTAAATGTTTAGTTTAACTCACTTACAAATTTGTGCTGTGGAAAATGGATAAAGAATGGCCATGCATCATTGGCATTATGTCAGTTGTGGTTTTCAGATGATTGCTATACTATATAGTCCCACATCAAACAAATAAGTAGATTAAAAAATGAAAAAGGCATAATCATGTAAATTTTAAAGCCGAGTTTACATTTCTTGCTTTAACAAAGTGTGTTTGCTTTCTTGCTAAAGCACTAACACATGCATGGGAAAATTTAGAGAGGAAGGGTGTTTGCCCCAATGATAAAAACTTGTTCTGATTATCACCAAGGGATAAGATGGTAAAGAACGACAAGTGCAAAAGCATTCATTCATTCACATGCACCTGATGAGGCTTGGTTACCTCCCGTTGTTGCGTAAAAAAAACAAAGAAACCTGAAAGTCAGCTTGGATTTGTTATGACAAACCACGACAACCTTTGAGACATGAGTTCCTCTGTTGATGACAAATTTTTGAGGTAAAGCCCAAACCTCATGGACCAGATCCCTTGAAAGAACTGAACATCCATCTATCAACTGGGTGTGTGCTTCAACACATGATGAATTCATTTTATTTCTGTGACACCATTGTTTTTCTGGTCTTTCTGGTCTTAAAAGTACATGTGAGTTTGCTGTTTAACGAGAATGAATGAGAATGGATGTGCTAATGATAACATAATCAGCTTCTAACATCTCTATGGTGCAGGCCTGATTTTATGGGAATCTATGGGAATCAGAACCTGTCCCAGCATGCACTATATGGATTATTAACACAGCATGAAACACAGACAATCACATTGACTGTCCCATTTACACCATTATAGAGTCTCCAAACCACCTGACTTGCATGTCTTCGGACTGTAGATGGTGGAGACCCATGCAAACACAAGCAAGAACATGCAAACGCCACACAGTAAGAGCAGGGAATCAAATCTTCTTGCTGTGCTAAGCACTGAGCCATCATGCCACCCCACATGCATTAATTAAAAGAATAAAACATCCAATTAAAATGTCTACTTGAAGCTATGCTGAATGTGCATTGGCTTCATGCAGGCGGGGGTCGCAGAGACTTCAAGAGGTTGGTTGTCCAAAGCCACAGGACAGTAACGTTCTATGCCGACAGCAAAGTGGAACCCTCCTGCCCGCTCTTATAGTCATCTGTCAGGCCTTGACACTGGCATTGAGTCAGCCACCACTGGCTCTTCTCCCTCGCTGTGGCTCAGAGTCCCTGCAGATGATGACACAGTGCTCCTCCCTGCTGCCAAAGCCACAGACATTTACATGTCTCTGTGCTCCTCATACCTCGAAGGAACTATACTGTCCTAGGAGTGTACCATGTCTCATTGCAGTAGAGCTCTCCCACTTTGTTGTCTATTTGATATTTCAGTGCTTGTTTAGTATCCCCAGATGTTGGAGGGAGCCTAAGTATGTCTTCAAAATTTCACTTAAAAATTTAAAAGGTCAAATGTTAGCACAAGAGGAAAAATCACTCAGGCACACAGTGTTATTTCTATGCTAGAATGTAAATTAAGTAAAATTTCAGTCAACGGGGCTTCATCAAATGCCCTATTTGTGGACTTCAGAGTATGTAAGCATAGTGTTGTGATAACTGCAGATTGAGACCAGTTGGGGGCACACGAGCTTTAGAGCTCACAACATGTTTACAGCTCAAGCCCAGTCACAGTTTGGGGGAATGGCTCCAGCCAAAATATCAATATGTTTGTTTGTGAGATCCAGCAAAAAGCTGTTCTCCAACAGCCGATATCACCTTGATTAGAGGCAAAATGCGCACCCCGGTTTCCCGTTGAATTCATTCTCAGATAACTTCTGATGACAGGTCGTAAAACAAGGAGGGAAAAAAAGCAGAAAACAGCAGCATTCTTGCACCAGTGTTGAGAAAATCAACACTGGTGCAAGAATGTTGCTAAGACTAGAAATGAGTCTTCTTGTTTAATTCTGAGACTGACACACCTGAAAAGCCTGATGTTTACTGTCGATGTTTTAGGGAGCTGAAACTTCATGACTATCAAAATAGATTGTATTTGCACTAGAAATATCTCAGCGTGACTTCACTTTGTCTATTTTTGGCCACTCATCTGCAGGAATGAGACAAGCACACCACTAAGCAACAAAATGGTCCATAAAAAGTAAGGTACACTGCCAGTAGCTCCTAAAAATGTTTGAATGTTTTAGGGTGGATTACTCCTTTAACACCTGCTTTAATAGCAATTACAGCAGTTGTTAAAAGATGATTCAGCCATTGTTGTAATATTTGGTTTATAAGCTATCATAGATTGGAGCATCATAAATTTACAAAGCACACTACAGTCCTCACAACATTCAAGTGATGGCAAACAGGCTTCATCCTGCAGCAAACACAATAAGCTGCAGGATGAACCTAAATCAGGTTACCTCCATGCTGTTAACATTAGCTTCTTAACGTCCCATTTGACGTTAAGGACGTCTCTTAAACAGCATGCTTGTCCTGGACTGGATGTGGCACGTCTGTCAGGGATTGTTGATCTCGTAAACATTAATATGACAGAAAGGACTGGTGGTTTTAAATATTCTCAAACTCGCTTAAACACTGTGTGCTGATACATTCAACTGCAGTGCGATTTCATATTCTGCTTTACCGAGCAACATGATAAAGTTAGGGCAATAGATAATCAGAGGACATGGAGTTGCCATCAGCAAAGCAACACTAATAGCAATGAGACGTGCTCCCTCTAGTGTAGGTTCTCTGTCAGTGGGACAAAGTTTAAGACAAATAAGAAAAAAGGAAAGTTCCATGAAAAGTGGAATATAAATCCTCACTATGTAATGTGATATCAAGGATATGTACTGTATGTATGTACTATATGTGCATGTTTGTATTTGTGTAGCTACACAGTGCTAGGCAGTAAGCACAGCTGTCTCTCAGCAACAAAGACCCATATAAATTGCCTTCCCCTCTTCATGCAGGTTTAAAAGGAATATTAGTATACTATCTACAGATTAATGTCATGGCAATTAGTGGTAAAATTAGCCACTGAAAAAAGGGCAGAGCATTATTAAGTCTATAAGCCCAGAATAGGGCAAAAATATATTGTGTTAATTAAAAAGTGTGTTCATTTATGAGTCTTTTAAGCATGCCACATTAAATTAGCACTTTAGTGCTATCGTTAACCTGTAAGAACTTTTATTATATCATAAAAATAACAATTAGTGCTATAAATCCCATAAAAAGTATCATTAAAACCAGCCATTTCATGATTGTAAGGTAATTAAATTAATGTATATTGGGATATAATTCTATGAATCTATGATTTCACTCACACTGTACTATCACAGTCATCCTGACAAAAATATATATGTGAAATGAACTAAATATTTGAGTAGATGACTTTTTGTATAGTCAAATGGCTTATATGTTGTAGAATTGTGTGCACCTCTGTTAAACACTGTTTTCTATAAATACTTTAATGTGTGCATTCATGTGTTAATTAATTTGTGTAATTAATATGTGTGAGTTAAGCAATATGTGTAACTCTCTAGAGAGAAGGCCGTGTGTTTGTCGACTAAGGCTCTGAATGTAGCTCTCTCTTTATCTCTTTTTTTCTCTGTAATTTCTCAACACACACCTCCTTTCCTCTGCTAACCTCCTTCTTTCAGAATTCTTTAAAAAATGTTGTCCTTTTCAAAAAAAATCTGTTGTACGGCCACTCCCCCCTGACCCCAATTCCTTGGTGAGGACTTTCAGGTACAGCAGGAACTTACAAACTGCTTACAAATTATGTGAATGGACTAGAGGTAGTAAGTGTCACCAAATATCCCCAGAGACAAATATATTCTCTGTGTTAAAACCAAAATGGAGAGACTTAGTTACTTACTTTGTATTTATAGCTACTCTTTGCCGCCTTTAACACACTTAGGAGCACTGAACTGATGCATTCATTGTGTTTGACAATGTGCAAAAAGTCTTAAAAGTCAAGATGATTGTCTTTGCATTAGCCATTCATATTCTCTGCTGTTCTTTTGCTGCATTTTCTTGCCCCTCGGAATTGATCTGTTGATATCTGTCTTCTGTCAGAATCACTTTGGTTGACTAGTTTCACCTAGAAAAAAAAAAAGCTGATGCTGCAAGGAAAATTCCCCACCCATGTCCCTTAAGCCACCCTGTTGTAAGATATGGCCTGGTTCCAATTCTGGCAAAACTTCAAAATGCATGGTCAATAAACATTTTATTTATATTGTCATATGGCAACTAGGCTGTATCAGCACAGTCAGCAGCAGTGTTTGGGTATGCTGTGTGAGCAATTTGTCAATTTTGTGAACTGTATGTAAATGAGGAGGCTTGCCCATCATTCAGTTATCGCCGTGGGACGGTGTCCAGTGCATTCCAGGAACTATCACAACATGGCATCACGTCATCTATGTATATTCCGTTATTTGCTGGCATAAGAAAAGCACACCACCAAGCAACAGCATGGGTCCCAGCAATGCAGGATGCATTTTGCCAATAGCTGCTTTGCAAACAAGTGCATCCATCAACTTTGTTTAGCAGTTGGTTTCAAGTGTCATGATCTAATGTTAATCCATCTAGCAGTACAACTTGACATCCATGAAGCAGCAGAGGTGAAAAGATCTTGCTACCTACTGTAGTCGTCAAATGGGAAAAGTTGTTTGGTGGTCTGGAATCTCATCTTTTTAGATGTCCACCCAATCAGTCAATCAGATTTGCTCAAGATATGTGGACTTAGACTTGAAACTCTGTATTAAATTAAAGGCAAACTCCATTGAAAAACACATCATCACAGCTACTTGGACTGCTATCTCTGCTGCATTACTTCATATAGCACTTCATATAGTATCCTTCTCAAAGGAACAAATGACCTCTTTTCAGTAGCACATACAAGAGATTGCTTGATCATAATCCTTTTGGACCTGTAGTGTGGCATTTAGCCCAGATGATCTAATTGACCGCCTTGAGCCCTGAATGTGTAGCTTTGACTCATAACTGAGTTGGCTATAATCCTGCTGTGCCCTTCATATAGAAACCATACTGTTGCAGCAAACAACTCTTCTTCATCTTCTTGTGGTGTCCCTCAGGACTCAGTTCTGGGCACAAAATTTTTATCCTTCTACATGCTCCCACTCTGTATAGTTTTTAAAATTTGTAAAATGATAATAATAATGATAATAATAATAATACCTATTTCCATTGCTAACCAAATGGGGCCCAGTTCCACCTCCTGTTAAAACCTGTCAGCCCAAACTCAAACACGATTAAGAACTGCTTTTCAGAGGTCAAGTGTTGGATGTTTTAAACATTTTACAGCACAACAGGCCCTACCGGTTACAGAGATTTTGTTCTAAAGTATCTTAGCTATTCGTGTAACATGAAGCCAGAAAATGACCTGAAACCTGAGAGACATTTTTGAGACTAACTTGACTTTTGAAACAAGTAGAGACAGCAGGGCAGTTTTATTTCCAACTAAAATGTATCTCACATTTTAGTGTCTTGTAACTGGTTACCAGCACTGATTTTATGATTTTACCCATCATAAAGTAGTAAAGCTTACTGTGTTTCCTTTCCTTGCATCTCCTTTTAATTTCTTTTTACTACTATTGATAAGTGAACAAATGAATTTTACTGTTTTTGATAGCATCACTGGATAAATAAATGAATTTCTGTCCATTTGAATTCCTTGTTAGTAATGTGCTCACTGAAATATTTTTCTACATCATATTGAATACTTAGGCATCTCGGTGACTTAAAGGTTGAAGTGTATTGTGTCATCAGTCGGAGCAACTCAGCAAGAGAGCACCGCTCGAGGTGTCTGACTCAGTACCACTGCCGTGTCCTGTGACAATAGTGGCATCAAAAATGTGAAGGAGTGCAGAGGACTCATCCAAACTGCTCTCTGCTCTTATTACTTTCATCAACACTTGACATTGTGCAGTGCACACGATGCCATCATTTTTTATTAATCATACTATAGTCTGATGTGTATACAGCTGACTCAAATGTGACTTTGCTTTGTATTGTGGTTAGTTTGGTTGGTGGATATAAGGTAGGAATGTAGTTATATCTAATTAGGTATAATATACAGGATTTGGTGGGTAGTTGACTGAAGCATGCAAATTAAAAATAAAGTTTCCACTCATTTACACTCATAAAAACACAAAACCTGCCCATCAGGGCAAAGACAGTTGGTATTGATGTCTTGGTAACCAACTACAGTTGCAGATATTCTGACTTGCTTGTTCATTCATTCATTCATTCATTGTCATCATTATCAGTGACTCCTAAACAGTGAGTTACCCCATAGCGCAAGTGTACTGTGTACCGTTTTGTTCAGTTTGTTCAGCACTTCAGTTGCTTACACATCAGTTAATATCTCAGTTATTGAGTCTGACATCTTAGGGTCAGACTGAACAAACTGTTCAGCCACATGGACAGTGCCAGCTTTTAGTTGAAAGACAATATGAGAGATTTGTTCATTCAATTCATTCAGTCGCTCATTATATGGGTTAGCAGCTCAGTTGCCAAGATAGTCTCACAAAATATTGGCTGTGTACTTTAAAATGCAGTCAAGATTAAATGAGACTAGTAATAGCACTTTCCCTAAAATTTAAAACTTCATTGCATGACTTAGGAAATCAAGAATTTGGGACTTATTGCAAGAGTTGAATGCAGACATTTGTCATGTTTGTCATGCTTCCATCATGTAATCCTTTTGTGGTGGGAAAATTTATTTCTTATAGATTTGGCACAGGTTGCAGGTATTTGCATTTTATTACGTAATTCTTATCTCAAGAAATTTCAAGAGTTGTATATTTCAATTATTAGAAAACCTCTTAATCTGGTCATTTGCCTACTTGGCCGACACCTGTTGTACTCATGGCTGAGTGAGTGTTTTTTCCATGAGATTTTTGCATGATTGGACACAACAGAAAGTTGGCCGCTAAATCAGGCAGAGAGCATTTTGTCAAGAAGTTAAGTTTGCGGGGCAGGTGTAGAGGAAAATGTACCACATATTGTCACTGTTGAATAAAGCAGAAATGGCAAAAATAATAATGATAGTAAAATCTTTAAAAAAATATTCATAAGAAGTTGTTTTTGTGTACTAGTGAGTTTTGCTAAATTCATGCTTTACCAAATTTAGAATTATTTGAGACAGCATATTGGGAGCTTAAAGTAAGTCTTTTATTTTATTAGACTATGAGCCATTTGGCTTGTGCTCAAAGATTGTATTTTTTTCTGCTTTTTTAGACTCTAGGTTATTTGTCTGATTTTGGGATGATATTGCCTTTCATTCATCATGTTGTTGGGTCACTTGGGAGGATTTGGACCCAAAGTGCTGCTCCATGCGAAACTGTCATTTTCTAACAAGGTTCAAATGAGCCAGCCCTGAATCAATTCACTACTCACAAACAACCCCCAAAACAATCAAGTTAATTAAAAGAACTGGTCTTCCTATCACTACACACGGGGTGTTACCAATAATACTTCACATCTATTGGGGTAAATACTTAACTGTTCAACCTCTTTGACGACCAAAATATCCTCCTATTTATAGATTAATGAGATAGGCCTCTTAAAATTCTGAACTGCCCCTTTAAAGTTTGTCGATATTGTGAAGGTCACAGCTTGACTGACCACAGATGCCTGGAATCGTTCCAGTTTACAAGATCCCCTGCTATAAACGCACACATGCCCACACACGCTCACACACACCCACGGGAAGATAAGGGAAAATATACACATTTTGACCTTGATAAAACTCAGCGGAGACAGTATCAGTTCAACTTATGAAAACACTTCATTGGTCTTACTATTTGTCTGTTTGGCTGCTGACTGTCAGATGACCCTCTTAGGTCTCCTGGTGTTTCATGGTAGAAGAAAACAGCTTTTTAATTACGTGCACGCCAGCAAGATGGTCTATGAAGATTACATTTCAGTATAATCTTTATAGACCAGGCTATATGGCCAAAGGAATGTAGTACATCAGCTTTAATGGTACAAGCTTATGTATTTGTCAAAGGAGGTTCCCTAGAGGTTTGCCCTGATAAAAGTCCCTTTAATTCAAATAAAACTTCCCTCAAGTCTTTGTCCCTTTCTTTGTCTTAAGCTCCCAAACAAATATCTATCAGCACGAAGAGGAATCCCTTGGGTTTCTTCTTGCCTCCTCTCTCTATCACTCTCTCTTTCTGTATCTTCCCTTGCTTCTCACATCTGCCAGGAGGAAAGTGCCCCCCCCAACCCTGACTCACATGGTTAGTGTGAGTGCATGTTGCTCACTCTCTCCTCCCCTTGCTTCTTTTCTCTTTTTTCACTCGAGCTGTCTTACTCTCTCCCTCCTGCTTTCCCTCTTACGCTCTTTCCTCCTCACCCTCTCCGTCTCTCTCTCCTTTTGATCACTTTCGTCCCTTGCTTCACTCCCTCTTCCTGAGTCAGGCACAGCGCTGTCACTCACTCACACACACACATAGAAGCTCTCCCCGTGTGCCGTCTCCAGAGATCCTCGTTGTGTCTGCGTTTCGCCAGGTGGACGTGGTGCCTCACTCCCTGCAGTCACCATTTCCACCCCGGAGAGTTCCACGCTGGCAGCGCAGCCCCTTCCCCGGCTGAGCATCGGGCGGAAGACCCTGGTGGCGGCCGCTGTGGGGGTCATGCTGGTCCTGGTTCTGGTGGTCCTCATCCCTGTGCTGGTCAGCTCCGTTGGCACTGGCAGCACAGATGACAGTGCCAGCCACTACGAGATGCTGGGAACCTGCCGCATGGTTTGCGACCCTTTTCCCAGTACTGGCACAGCAGGCTCAGGCGCACAAGTGGGCACAGATACCGCCACCACGGGCCTCCAGCTGGACAATGAGGCGGACGCCCTGAGTGACCACAGCATCGGTCCACCACTGCCCACCTACAGCGCTCATGGCCCACAGGGCAAACCAGGACGTCCGGGGAAGCCTGGACCCCCAGGACCACCTGGAGAGCCAGGCCCACCGGGACCCAAAGGACCACCGGGAGATGGCGTGGACGTTGTGCGGACAGGAGTACTAGGTGCAGGGGGTAAAGGGACAGTTAGCACGACCATCTACAGCACCACGCCCCGGGTGGCATTTTATGCAGGACTGCGAAACCCTCAAGAAGGTTACGATATTCTGAGATTTGATGATGTGGTGACTAATATTGGTGATAACTACGAAGGCGCAACGGGCAAGTTCACCTGTAAGATTCCTGGCACCTACTTCTTCATCTACAACGTACTGATGAGGGGAGGAGATGGAACCAGCATGTGGGCTGACCTGATCAAGAACGGCTTGGTGGGTGATTGCTTTGAACACAATACTCTTCCCACTAACACCTCAACACACATGATCTTGTCTCATGATGTAAGTTATTTGTAACACACTTAGCTGAACCATTTACTGACAATGTGAGTCCTAAAACGTCAATCTCTGAATCATGCTCTGAGATGAACCCACATCAAAATGCTCAGGGAAGAAAGCAAGCACTGTGCTGGCAGTTTAAATTGAGTAGTCATGCATTCATGTGTATCATAATTTTAGGTCTGGCTTGGTCTGGTGTTATAGTCCTGTATAATGACAATGCACAGTGGCAAGCTGCCAGCTTGTGTATCTGTGCGTATTACACGTCCAATGATGTACACCATGAAGTGAGTGCAGACAGTGCAGCGCTATCTCAACTCCGCACACATCAAAACACAGCCTGGGGTACTGTGTAGTTCAAAGCTGGTGCCCTTTGAAATACAACATGGCTCATGGAACCATGATGTGCTGGTAAGCATTACCAGACTACCTGGCTGACCCAAGCCTTTTAACATCAAATCAGGATATTGGCCATATTCATGGATAATTTTCTAATGTCTTTTAAGGCCTGGGTGCTGACACTGATCAAACACTGTGTAAATCTGAGCCTATCTATTTACCTGCCACCATTCAAGCCAAGGCTGCAACAGGCTGTATACTGTCGAGCTTGATGGCTTGTATTTTTGTAAATATGACTGAAAAGTGCAAAGGTACTCAGACAAATTATTGTTTTCCACATTCTCTGACACGACAGAGGGCACCGCATTCCTGTTCATGAAATTATGAATTGGTCTTTGTATGGCAACAGTTCATGTTGTGCTGTAAAGCAGCAGTGCCTCTGGCCCACTGCATCACAATATTGCACATTATTAGGGCGGAGGGATTCGTCAAGGTTACTGGCCATGATGGAGGGTGGAAGCTGGGAGGGAAGGAGGGTTTAGGTTGTGTTGCCCTCATCTCTCTGACATCCATCATCATGCTGTCATCCATGGCTGAACCTCTCCTCTCAGACCCTGCGGCCCAATGACATGCACCACCATACTCCGCCAGCACTAATTAGAACTCCACGCCGCCATTTTGGTTCTCACTTTGTTTGGAACCTGTCGCCACAATCTGGTTGAAGGGGGGATTACATTTTTATGGTTTCTCTGGTGAAGATATAGCGTAGCAACCAACCTGGCAACCCAGGCCATTAGATATTAGCTAAAGCTTAGTGGGGATATGTTCTTCAGTAGCTAAGTGTCCAAGCATGGCAACCTCCCCCAGTACAAATTCCACTTTTTTACTGTTGCAGACAAGTAAAAGAGGTTTTGGCACTCTGCTCCGGAATTAACGCCACTATCATTTTTAAGTAATTAGCCTGTGTTGACACTATGACACTCTAGCATTGGGATTTTCAGCACTCTATCCTGAGATATATGTAAGTAAAAGTAAACCATTAAGTAAGTATGCACTGCTGTCCCCCCTCAGAGGCAGACTGACTCAGGCTTGGCCATTTCAAGTTGAGTCATGGGCTTTATTCACTATGAAGAAAAACAAGATATTTGCCACAGGGGACACACTTTACACAAACACTGTGGTATCTCAAACTTTTATTTAGCCTACCCTTTTTGCAAATATCTTATTTTTGTTCTGTGTATATATTGCAAATAAGTGTGGTCACTGGTCTTGGCCAAGACAATGTGTCAGTGAATCAACAGCTCATTAAAATGTTAGCTTGCATCTTAAGCATTTGCCTCACTATAACTATCCACTTGATATTATCTTTCATGCCAAACTGCTGATATAATTTGGCATGCTATTGTTAGATTTAGTGCAAGCATCTCCTTTAGACATATTACTTATTATGCCAGGTCACGTAAACTTTTTTTTCCCCAATAATGGCACACACAAGTAGGGCAGTCTTGCTCTGTGTTCCATCATCTCAATTTCTTCACCTTATTTCTCCTATTCTGTCTCTCTGTGTCTTTCTATTTGTATGTGTGTGTGTGTGTTGTCTTATTCCAGGTCAGGGCCAGCGCCATTGCCCAAGACCAGGATCAGAGTTATGACTACGCCAGCAACAGTGTCATCCTTCATTTGGACGCAGGCGATGAGGTTTTCATAAAATTGGACGGGGGCAAGGCTCATGGGGGAAACAGCAACAAATATAGCACCTTCTCAGGGTTCATCCTCTATGCTGACTGAGGACTGGACAGGACATAGGCTCAGTGGTGAAAGGTCATGGCCAGAAGACATTCACTTCTTGTCTTTCACTTGGCTCCCACAGTAAGGTCGATGTTGCCCATAGCCACTGATTCACAGTCAGATATTTTTTTACATACCTCTATTGTTTAAGGCCAGGAGCAGTGCAGTGGTTAAGGCTATGGATCTGTGGTTATTGGTAACTGTCTACCTCCTCATCCATACTTCCATAGTGATACAGGGTGCCTATGCTACTATTGTGACGGACGCAAGCAACGTAAAAAGTGACAGTCACTGCAGTGTGTCATGCTGGGGTGCAGCAACAGTTTTGACAGTGCAGATGCTTCACCGTCATTTTTTGAGCTGTCATTTCAAATTCAAGTCTGGAAATCCAGCAGTCGTGTGACTGCATTGTACGTTTGTTATGTGCTACATTTACTTACGATTAGGTGTTTGTAAGGTAAGATGTTGTGCTTCAATGACTGGGGTAACATATTTTGCCACAAGAAACACTGATTTGTTAAATAATCATAAGAGATTATGATTCTGAATGGCAGACAGTGTCACAAAATGTCTTGTGTCTCAGTGTGATGATTCAGACAATCATGTCATAGTACCCATTATATTTGGCATATTGTTAGTGTTAAACTTTAAACTGTAAATTTGATATTGAATTTTGATGTGCAACCACAGTCAAAGCAGTATCTCTTCTGCACATACATCCTATTGTGTGTGTATTAAAAAAATCATATAGCTGTTAGTAGATTGTTGTGCAATTATGTCATTCGTGCGGGAAACGTCTCTTGTAATAGTTAATGAGCTCATTTGTAAAGCTTTATTTATTTTGCTCATGCATGCATGCATTTCTTATCATGTATGATTCTTAAAATGAGAGTCGATATAGTGATTTTAAACAAAGTGATGGCTAGATGTGGGCGTTAGGAACATCTAGTGCTGTTGTTTTTTTAAATTTTGTTCTTTGAGGTCTATTTTTTCGTAATAAAACAATTTTTTTTTTTTTTTGCATTTCCTCTCACATCACCTGGGTAATGTCGCTCGCTTTATCTATTTGTTGATCAGTCGCTCTGATCACTTCATCTCTCCCGAACCCCTCCTTTCGTCCAGCAAATGTTACATACAAGAGGGAGCCACAACGACAGCACAGCAAGAGGCAATCAAAGCAGAGAAGATAGCTGAGGAAAAGAGAGAGAAAATCACAGCTGTGTTAAATGCCAAATGACTCAAGAGATAATTGTGTCTCACAATCAAAGCAGAGGTATATATATTTTTTTCTTGTAATAGGTGTGGAGACAACGCATTAAAACGCTGAGAGATGGTGAGGGAACGTGCAGGGACGGGTGTTCGAACGTATCATGACAAAGGTTAGATCAGTGTCGGGAAGTTATCCAGGGCAAATTAGGCTCTTCTGTGTGATACAAATGTCACAGACAACATGGTGGCTTCTAGGCATAAACTGTAAAAACCAATATGAGCTGATGTTTTGTTAAGAGCTTGCTTTGATATTATGGGATATAAGTCCCTCTTGAAATGGGCCACAGAGGCACCATAAGCTCCATACTTGGTTTGACACAGCAAGTTAAAGTTTAAGAAAGGAAAAGTTTTTTTTGAGAGTTTGCTATTTGTTTGTACTGAGTTACTCTTATTTCAAATGACAATAACATCGTCATCCACATTCACTCAAGAAACTGAATAGAATATTGCTTCTCGCCCCAATTCCAGGTGAAAATTAATTAAATTCTAGAATTACTGTGAAGTCAGTGTGATAATACGATCTAAACAGTTCATGGACAGCAGAAAAAAGGGTAAACTGCCATACTTTGCAGTGTTAGCGCACCCTCAAGTCTGTGTAACTGTTTTATGTGCTGCCTTCAGGTCCAAACTTGAGCTTGGAAGTCTTAAGACAGCAGAATTCCTGCAGACACAATTAAGACTGAGGGTCCGTACCCAAGCAGAGGTCACCCAAGCCACAGGGCAGCCAAACACTAGCACAGGCTGTTTTCTTCTTGCAGGGTATATGAGCACATCGTCAAATTAGAGACTTCATGTCACAATGTCAAAGGCAAATGCCCCCGGTCTGCGAGAAACAGCTTTCACTGCTGAAACCATCGGAACTGAACATCGCCCGAGAATCCGCAACATCTGTACTTTTCCTCAAGTGCCCGAGGAGAAATCCAGAAAACGCCACCGCACAAAACTGGAAGCCATTAGGCCTAGTCTAAAAACACTTAAAAGGCAACAAATATTCTAACTACATCTGACATTTAAAATGCAGCGGACTGCGGTGTTGTTGATATGATGCTGTATTAGCAGAAATACTCTTTCAGTAGCGTTTAGACAATTCACTCAGTAGAGCGAGACTTCATTGGAAGGCAGCCAGGAGCTGTGTGTCTGTGTGCGTGTGTGTGTGTGTGTGTGTGTGCTGTCTCTCTGAAAAGCCATGCAATATTAGCTGTGCCAATATGTTGGCAAATATTTCTAACTACGGCACCACAGTCCTGACAAAAAAAAGAACCCAATTCTCATCTGACTAAGATTCATCTGACTAATATGAGGGAGGGCAGGGACGTCTGGAGAAATTGTCTTGGCAGGCACCGTCTTTGCCTCATCTTCCAAAATTGGGGGATATTCACTCAAGCTATTGTGCCGACAAAAAAATAAATAAATACAATTAAAAAAAAAACTTCCTGGGGGATGTTTGAATTTGACGGTGACTTAGCTGAACAACCTACCCAACAGGACAGTCTGGGGCGAGTGTTTTAATTTGTGATGAAACAGCATCTGGACTGTACACACCGCTTGTACCTTTGACTCACATTTCATTTAATGTCCTCCCTGACTGTAAGCGGGTCCACCATTTGAAGATAAGTATTCCTCTGAGAGGCGCTTTAAGCTGCTTTGTTGACGTAAGCTTCATCTCTTGGACTCGGCTGAGGGGATATTCGAGATTGTCTACTGTACCCCTTTTCATCATGTATAAGAAGGGGGATTTGGAAGATTATGTCTCCGCTGCAGACTTGTTTTAATTCAGGTAATCTCCCGTGTATGCAGACGTAAAGGAAATTGGGATTCATTCACTCCCACCTACTCCCTATCAGTAAACTGAGATGGCTCCAGCTTGACATTTGCAGGGGCCAATTGGTGAGGCATGAGTCTTATCAGGCTACTCCAGAGTGTGCGTGCGTGTTTGTGTGTGTGTACACGTGCGTGAACGTGTGCGATTGTGCCCGTCGAAGTATGGGTCAGTGTGCGTACGTGTGTGTTTTCTGTGTGTCTCACAGTCTCCACGAGGCAAGAGAATGCTTGGCTTGGATAAAGCAGATCCTCTGAAATGTCTGATGTGACGTTAATGAGCCCTTGGTGCTGTTATCTTGAGCATCCCCACTTAACTCACCAGGGGAGATCCAAATTAGAGATAGACGCTTTAACTGTCTAGCTAAATTGTCCTTCATGCTCATGTATACATCCTCCATCCAAATGAAAAGCCACCTGCCCACATTTAAATGCAAGCTGAATGCACAAACACGACACAATCACCATTATTATGAAAGCGTACACAACTCACACGTCATCATTTTGACAGAAGACTATAAAAAATCTATACTTGGCTATTACAAATGTATGGCACAGACTATTTAAAGCTAAAATTTGTAATTTGTGCTTGTGTGTGCCCTCTTGCAGCTGTGTAAAGGAATCATCCCCCAGAGTTTGTTTTTAGCTAACCTTGCTAGCTACCATGATGCTAGCTATAAGCTTAAAACTAAGCTGGCTGGAAATGACATCAAAAGTTTACTTAAACATGTAGCTATTTCTTTATCATTTTGAGTTTGCTCTCCAATTGACAAAGGCTGAGCCAATATTGATTCATCCCCAGGGACAGTAAAAACACGGGAATTCAAACAGTAAATTGGAGGTCGCAGAAGACAAACAAACAATGTGTGCCCAGCCTGCAACCGTAATGGGCAGCCCTACCTGCAAAACAGAGCTCAGGGGTACAAAAAATGACGAGTCCACACTGCCTGCCTGTCAGTGAACAGTATCTTTCCAGCTGTTCTGAACATCTTCGTCATCAATTGAAGGGTCACCACTGGTTCAAGTTTATTTATAAGTTGCTTTAAAACGATTCAAGTTTGTGCCAAAGTGCTCTACATCAAAAAAGCAAGAAGACAGAAAAATACCATCATTATAAAAAGGCACATAGAGACAATGGTAGCATATAAAACAAAACAATAAAAAATGAAAGCAGATATCCAAATAACAAAAAACCAAATTAATGTTCCTTAAAATCAAGAGCAGAGCCTGCTGACCTACTGTTAAAGGACTGCACCGTTATACCAATCTTATTTTGACTTCTTGTCAACAGTCATGATCTAATCTGTCCATCACAAAGTGTGCACAGAATATGCTTTGGTGGCATATTCAGTGACCAGAATTCATGTTGCTTCAGCCCCTTGCTCTGTCAGCTCACAAACACTTGACTGCAAATCTGTATTTGTCAATTTAATCAGTTAAACATAGTGGAAGGTGAAACTTGATTAAAACATTTTCAGAAAATAATAAAAAAAAAACACCACTTACTAATCCCAAATGAAAATAGGCCTGAGGAAACATTATAGGACCTATTTAAATGGGAATTAATCTTAGGGGACTGGGAGAACAGAACATAGGCTGAGGTTAACTTACCCTAATTAACTTACTCCAATGAGTAAGTTAATTAGGAGTAAGTTAGCCTTGACGTCAAAGCTGCAAAAGCATATTCTGAGCACACATGTGCAACTGATATTCATGATGGAGAGACTGACGAGGAGTCAAAACTGGACCGTTATCGCCTTTTAAAAGTAAAACAGCACTTGAGGGCTGCTACAGAAAAGGCCCTGTATCTCCAGCCTTTTCCAACCTTGATCGTGGAACAGCTGTGTATTATCAGAGACGTTTAGAGTATAGAAATGAGAGCGCTCTGATGCCTTGAAACGCCCCCTGGCAGTAGGATCACGACCAAGACCAGAGCCCTATCTTGTTGAATGGGGAGCTGCCTAAATCTACTGTTCTGCTTCATGTGTTGTCATTTGCTTTCCATATGTAGAGACACTGTAAAACTGTGAACAACATGGAGTCATAAGATTTGTTCTGAAGGACAGTAATGCCACAGAAAAACGATACTCACTGAGGCTTGTGCACATGCACTGTCTACACAGCAAGATTACGTGCGGCATGTGTCGTTGCCATGGTAACTGTAAACAGTCATGTCAGGCATAAAGTTTACCTGTAACGATAGTTATATATATATACACACACACACACACACACACACACACACATATTTAATTAATCCTGTGGTGTCAAGCAGTCTAATCGATGTCTTGTCCGAGCCTGTCTGGAGTTGTAGTGGTGTAGTCCATTAGATAAATATCAAAACTGTGCAGCTACGCAAAATCTGAACGTGTGATTGGTTGATAGTGTGCATTGCGTTGTTGTGCCGCCGTCTGTAGCGTTTCAAAATTCCCCTATGTAAATTGGCGGAATCTCCTTTCTGTACTCTGGTAATTCCTAGGATAATGAAACTAAACATCAGTAAGCGGCAGTCTGTGTGTACTAACCAGGAATGAAACTACCTGACCTAGCTGCTGATACTTCCAAAGCCTCACAAAACCCTGTAGTATAATATAATATATGACAGCATACTTCTAACATGATTACCTCTCTGAAATCCACATGACAACATCACTGACAACATCTGAGGTGTTGGCAGTGACGCATGAAAAGATTAATATTAGATCAATATTATAGAGTGCAAACATGTAGCCATGGACAGCAGCGTGTTCACACGTCACTGTATTGGATGAGAAAATAGATTCAATATGCTTTATAAAGAATATCAAGACAACAATTCTGTCATGACTGGCTGTACCGAGGTCTCTGTTAACATGGCAACCAGTCAGAGTACACAACATGGTTTTAGGTATGTGCTCAAAATCATAATGAAGACAGCAAGAATCATGATTGGAAGAAAGTCAAAAGTAGAGATTTAACTTCCTGGAACCTGCAATCTTGATTTTTTTGTGAAAGGGACAATACTCTCATCAGCTGCTGCATTTTTTCAGAGCTTTGTGGAAGGCATAGTGGTCAGAAGTCATTTTTTTTGAGGTCTCAACCCAGTCTGGCATTTTTATTGTCATGAAGATGAACTGCTGGTCCGTATTTAGGGTGTCTCTTGCAGAGCAGTGTAGCTGCAGGGCATCAAGTTAAGTTTAACTGAGGCAGTTTTGGGAACTTCTCAGTCCGTTGCCTGTATCTAATTTTTCAGTTCCACTGTAATGCAAAGGACTCGTCACTGTCTCGGCCTGCCAATCAGAATTCTGCACTGTTGCCATAGCACCAACGCTTAAAGCTGAGGGATCACAGTCAACCAAACAAATCTCTCTGAGATCAAAGTAAAAAGTTTGCATTCTATTTATTTAATCACAGCTGTGCTGATATACAGTAGACTCTCTCTGTGTGAAATTGCTTAAGTAGAACATAATGCAGAGCTAAGGTAATCAACTTAACTTAAGAGCATATGAAATGATTCTGTAAATAGCTCTTTTGGGGGTAACGAGGTCAATGGTTAAATTATCACAGTATCTGTGATAGTATTTGCCATATATAGCTGGATTTGTTTTGGATTAAGAAAAAAAAAACAAACATAAAAATACCATCAGAATCTGGATTCTGGAAGTCCATTTACTCGACTTCCTAAAAAGATCTTCAGTCCTAGAGGTGCTACAAGTCATGTCAAATAGCATCAATTCTCACAAAATTTGCACATAGTGAGTTAAAAACCTTCAGGGAGAGACCTCCTTACCCCTTGAAATAAACATGTTAGCAAAAGTGTGTCAGAGTACAAGTGCTTCAGCCATCTGTGTAATATCACACTGAAGATAATGTAGATAATTATGGGGTGTTTATTTCACAGCAAAATCTTGTTAAAATTCTCTGTAAATATGCAACATTTTGCAACTTACGAAAGAAAAAAAGACCCACTTTTATTTTTATCTTTTTGACATCATAATAAATATTGGGCCATAAGAAAATATGTTTTGCAAGATGTATCAGGATAGCATTACGTATAGTATTGCTTGTTTATTTGCCTGTATTCCCACAGTCATTGCTAACACTGTATTTGCATGTTACCTAATACATCATTATCTTTGACCTTCTATCAGCCTGTCTCTTCATCCTTTCTCAGTGTGTTACAATAGACATGCAGGAGCAAATGCTACTAATGCTATGCTGACCCGGTCCTAGGCTACATTTTAACACCACCCTCACAACAGACTGTGTCCACTCCACAGTAATTTCCAGCTCTGCCAAACAAACTCTGGCCCCTGTGGCCAAGTGAAGCAGCAGAACGAGTTCACTGCTGACATTCCTTTTCAATCCCAAACTATGTGTTTCCATTACAAGCAACTTGAAAAATTATTCATCTGAAACATTCATAACAACGGTTGTTTCATTCCCTGGGGATAAGGGATAAAAGTTTTCTGTCAACACAACAGAATTTTATTCTTTTTGGATTGCAAACAGGCAGCGGGCTATATGAGATCAGTGTGGTTACCTGCCCACGTTCATCTCCAATTTATTCGGTGCTCAAGAACAGCTCTGTGTGTTTGGCTCATTAGTATAAAAAAAAAGAAAAAGAAAAGAAAAAAGAAAGTGTGTTCTTGCTCTTTAGGCCATCAGATGCCTAAGATAAAAGAAAACAGTGTACACTCATACATAAGGCAGTAGTGTTAACCAGCTGGAGCCTGGTGTGCTGTACGTTCACGTTTTGTTTTGTCATGTTCTTAGTTGCAGCACCAGAGATGGTGTGTATGGAGAGATATTTCACTTTCAAGTGCGGCCACCTCCAGGGGGCGACATAGAGCACTAAAATTGAGCTAAATAGAATAAAATGAAGAGCAGTTATTGTGATTTTTCAAGATAATCAGCTCTCTAAATTAGATATTTTTATTATAATAATAAATAAATAAATATTGCACCATGAAACAATGACACTAATAGTCCAGTTACTTGTAATTACTTGAAATCAAATGTAGTGATCATTTATAGCATTTAGCCCCACTGACCATCACATATTTTATTCTTTTTAGCAAGTGCTCACCACTGCCCCCCATGTGCAAAAAACTGTACTGCACTGCACTTTTGTGTCAGTGACTGACGGTCATTTGAGGCATTACTTGCTGAGAAATATGGCAGAAAAATGGCACATTCAACAGATAGAACTCCTTTGCTGCTACTATGTCAGACCATGGGTTGTGGAAAGCCATTTGTATTGATATTCATGCATCCTACAAAGAACAATCTGCACCTCGTTTCTCACACTGACACAATCACCATTTCTCAACGCGGTGTGATAATCGCTCACCCCGACAAATAATACCCTTCCCATTTAAATTGTTGGTTGAACGAAACTGAAAGTGAGAGAGTCAGGAAGCAAAGTGGTTCATGAATTAGGTCAATAATTTGTAGCTAAAATGAAAATACTGTGGGCAAATTTAAGTTCAGTAGGCCGTAAACACACACAAACAAACCCTAACCATCCACCCGCCCACACACTGAAAAACTATCGCAGAGGACACGTGTACGCATCCATGCACATGTCCCCCATTTACAAACCCCCACTGAGCCTACAGAATCCTACAGTGAAAACATGA
>OMLF01048633.1:0-24824 GCA_900302615.1 Holocentrus rufus | reverse complement strand
TCTTTATATATATATATATATATATATTTATTTATTTTTTTTAACATTAACATTTACACAATTTCAATCACATCTGCAGTCAATTTCACTTACAGTTTCAACTGATTCATAATCAGAGTACAACTATGTTTTCGGAGATGTTAATTAACTATTTGGATTGTAATTGTGTGGTTTCAGTGGAGCAGTGAGTGTGTATTTGTGCGCTACTTACACATTCAGGCGGTCTGCAATACTTTGCCACGCTTTCTCTCGTTGTTTTATAACTGTGGCGGTGTTGCCTTTCTTTTTAATTTGGTCCTTCACCTCCTCGTAGGCCTCCATGAGGATTTCTGCCTCCGACGGGGAAAAGTACGCCGCTCTAGTTGCCATGGTGAATCGGTGAATCTGTGATCGATGGCGGGGTCTATTTGAAGAATCCGCGTGCACATACTTATCCAGGATAGGTGTCACCTGGCTTGATGAATCCGTGTCTGCTCATCCTGGCTTGGTCTTTGTGCAACCGATTAAGCCTGGACGCTCATGTTTTGGATTGGTTGAACTCAGCTCAGTCACTTATCCTGGATGTCTTAATCCTACTTTTGTGCAACGGGCCCCTGGTGTTGATGGTAATCTTTATTATGGAAATGCCATATGTTTAGAGTCGGAATTTTCAAACTTTCTCATGTTCTGGACCCCAAAATTGTATTTCATTCAGCCACAGCCCCCCATTTGAAGTGATTTTGCCCTAGGGACACATATTTTGATTTGTATTGAGTATTAAATTGCTTAGATGTCACACTTGAACACTGACAATATTCATGTATATATATATATGTATACCCCCTGGTACCCCACTTTTAAACCACTGGTTTAGAAAATAGTTCTCTTTTTCCTTGATGAAATAAAAAAAAGTGCACCAATCCTGACCTACTGAAATAACCACATATAAACGGTCTATTTCCAGCTGATCAGTGGTCCCAGGAAGACTAGGATAATTCATATTTTAATTGACAAACTATTTAAAGTAGAGTTAACTGAAAATAACCAACATATTAACTCTTCTCCGCATCAAAATATCAATCACCTACACACTGCAGCCTACATTAACCACACCCCTTCTCATGTTGCAGCAAAACACTGGACAGCGTTTTTATTATTTTCCCAGAATACACCTAGAAAAAGTACAGTGACGAAGGCACATGCTAATGGAAAATTCGATTCTGTTGTGAGAGTCAAATTTTTGAGCCTGTTCAATGGAACCTGCAATGGAGAAAAGGCAATAAAGTATGGGAATATAGATCATTAATAAAAATGTTGAATATAAAAGATATTAAATATTGAGCATGTTTTCTGATGCTAATAAAAATCTTTGGCTTCATGTTGGAAGAGGTCTTACCATGAGGCAAATGAGTAATAAACGCGGACTGATTCAGATAGTCTGGAAGTACATCTGGTTCTATAAATATATTTGAAATAAGGTGAAGTGTTATCATAAAAGTCTGAGCTGAGTATAAAACCTTAACATGGTGTGAAATTGTGACTTCAATTAGTGTTAGTTCACTTAATAGCAATTTTACTTGTACGGACTTTCAGATGGCTCGCTACTGTACCGATCGTTTACGAGTCACACATCGCCAGTCGACAACAACAAAACAGACACAGCTACTGAAAAGGGTGTTAGCGCAGTTAGCTTGCAACTCGGGGTAAACAACTGCTGTTGTAGCCCGTGTGTTACACAATCTCGAGTTAAAAGATTATTAGCTTGTTGGCATGATAAATTAGATATTTAATTTGGAGCAGAATGGTTCGATTGTAAAGAAACACAGCTGAACACGGCTGTTAGCTACATTTTAGGGCTAGTTTTAATCTAGCTAACGTTAGCTAGGTAGCTCGCCAAGCTATCTCTATGTATGCCAAGCTAAGGCAGGTTAGCTAGCTAGTTGCTAGCTTGTTGGCTAGCTAAGTAGGGAAGGCAAGGTGGAGACCAACAACGTGGAGATGCGAATAAAGAAAGGTAAGACCAACGAAACCATTTATTCAAACATGTAACATATAGACCCACTCATATATCTACACAATTATGACCTGGATAAATGGTGTTGGCAAGTTTAGCTTGTCATATTGTATCTGTCAAAATCATCGACGTTGCCAGTTCATAGCGTTAGCTCGTTAGCTAACTTAGCCAGCTAACAAGCAATGGGCGCAGTCAGCGGGTGTCATTGACGAGCTTGCTAACAGCTGTTGATGGCCCTGCATCGGCACTCTAGACAGACTGTCTTGACTAACCGGAGGCCGAAGTTAAATAGTCTGCATTAAGCTAAATAAACTAAACAACTGAAGAGCCCGGGTTACAGTCAAAGTTGCCCAGGCCAGAAAAATAGCCTAAGTCTAGCGTAAACGTTATTGAAGGCAGTTAGCGTTAATATAGCTAGTCAACGCTAGCTATTGTATAATGTCATATTAGCAACTGTTAGCTGTTAGATAATGCGAACACTTTGTGCATAGCATCCTTGGTTCTATCTTCAGTTAGCTGCCGAATTATCCTAGCTTTCTGCCTCGCCGCTCTCCAGATAAACATCAACAAATTGTTTGCTTTTCCAGGCCTAATCGGAGTGACAGCTCAGGAAAATTGGTAGCCACTGATCAGATGGTTGCTATGCATGCTGCTAGCTTACTATACAATACTGCTTCTCATGTGTGGACAGGTTCACAGGAGACTTTATATATGTTTCTAAAACTTAGTAGTGGCTAGTTACAATCAACATAGTGACTCAGCTACTTAGTTTATCATCCAGTACACCGTGTAATACTCCTTCACGTAACTTTCACGTAACGTATTGTTGTGTGTAAGTCGTTGATATTGTCAGCTAGGTAAACAGCCGGTGGCAATAGCAGGCTTCGTCTACCATAATTGTCATCTTCAAGGAGTCAACACTTAAACGGCTGACTTAAAGGTCCACTATGTACTTCTGGGAGACACGTTTTCAGTTCAAGAGTTGCTGAATAATTCTGTTACATGAAAATATAGCTAGATAACATCAATTTGTGCTGAGGGAAAAACTGCTCAAATTCAAAGAATTACATTATAGTAGAAAGCTCTGCAGACATAAACAATGATCTCTCTCTACTTTGTGCTCCATTAAGTAATAAAATAGCTCCAATTACTTTGAGCCTTGGTGGCAACATCAAAGGTGGAATTATTATGCCTCTTATGTCCTTGTTTCATTTTATTTTGTTTATATTGTTTTTTACAGGGTGGCCTTGAATGACTAAATGAGCAAGACAGGCAAGTGCGAAGATCTCTGGGAGATTCAACATGAAGTTGTATGTGTTCCAGGTCAACAATGGCAGCACACTGACATTTGACACTGAGCTTGCTGTCCAAACGTAAGATACTGACATTGAAATGGTTTCATAGTCAAGAATATAGTTGTCAACATATATTTCCTCTAACTAAATCCTATTCTTATTTTGTCCCAGTGTGCTGGAACTTAAACATGCCATCCAGGTCAAATATAAGATTGCAACTCAACATCAAGTCCTTGTTGTCAATGGAGGGGAGTGTATGGCTGCAGAGAGGCGAGTCTGCAGCTACAGTGCTGGCACTGTAAGTTTTGTTCCATTTAGTTGTGAACTTCTTATGAGTTTACAATTTCATTATGGTTTTGAAGTGACTGCCTCTACCTTGCTCCACATTATCAGTCAGGAATAACGTTTATTGTCTAACAGAAGTAGCATTGTACTGTCCTGATCACTGGGATGTTGTTGTTGTTGTTGTTGTTGTCTAGGACACCAACCCCATATTCCTATTCAACAAAGAGATGATCTTGTGTGACTGGGATCCAACAATCCCCAAAACCACCTTCTCGATTGAGAGTGAGATTCAGGTCAAGGTGGAAGAGTCTCTTATGATGCCAGCTGTCTTTCACACCGTTGCCTCGCGAACACAACTTGCTGTGGTAATTACCTACAAATGATTATTATTATCATAATTATTATTAT
The DNA here is from genome assembly GCA_900302615.1 of Holocentrus rufus. Classification (NCBI taxonomy): domain Eukaryota; kingdom Metazoa; phylum Chordata; class Actinopteri; order Holocentriformes; family Holocentridae; genus Holocentrus; species Holocentrus rufus. The sequence goes on along the minus strand of OMLF01048633.1, from coordinate 20,843 downwards.
TTTTTCAAGCTGCCTTTCTTTGTTAGGCATACTTTGTGCATTTTGTTGGAACAGGTGTAGATGGATTCTTTCATTCTTTTAAGTTACACAGATCTATTTAATTACAGTATAAAACCATTCTAAACGGAATGGCTTGACATCATTATTTTATTGCCTCTCCAGGAAATGTTTGAAGTTGCCAAGAAACTTTGCTCTTTCTGTGAGCGTTTGGTTCACGATGAACACCTCCAACACCAAGGCTGGGCTGCTATTATGGCTAACCTGGATGATTGCACCATGTCTTATCAGAAGTTGCTCTGGAAATTTGACACTGCATACACAAATTATCAACAGGACTTGGAGGAGATTAAACTGAAACTCTCAAAGTAAGTGTTACCCCAACAAAACATGATATACTGCACTGTTCTAATCAGACCAGGTGGTCATGAACTTCAAATACTGATTACCTGCGTACTTCATTTGCTTACGAATGTTATTACTAGTTAAAAAAATTTCATCAAAATCTTAGCACACTTAGAGTATTTTTTTAATAGTTGCACATGAAGGTATTCTTCTGAGAAATTGTTCTTATTACATTCAAAGAAATGAAGCTGAATTTAACATGTTCATGTATTCATGTATTCTGTGTCATGATTGCAGGTTAGGGACAGCGGTTTCTGTCATGGCCAAGATACCTCTGCTGGAATGTTTGACAAGGCATAGTTACCGAGAAAGCATTGAGAAGTCCAGCTCAACCCCAGAAAAGGATTCAGATGAGACAGAGGAGGAGAAATCCACTGACTCTGTGCTCTGCACCACTAATGCACAGAGGACCTCTAAGTTACCCACATCTGTCCCTGCCCCGGGTACAACCATATCTGAACCGACTGAAGAAGAGGAAATGAACGAAATGACTGACAGCGGTGGCCTGAGGGCTGCCTTACAGGAGGATGACACTCCAGAGATGGCTAACGCTCCTTCCTTCAATGTCACACTACTGGACTGGATCAATGTACAAGACAGGCCCAATGATGTGGAATCAGTTGTGAGGAAATGCTTTGACTCCATCAATAGAGTGAGTCATTGTTTTGTGAATCAAAATGGGGTTCTCAAGTTGTTAGAAACTTTATGAGAAAATAACAAGAGTACTTATTAAATGTTTTGTGTTTCAGCTTGACCCACGGATTATCCAGCCCTTCCTGGCAGATTGTCGAGACACGATTGCCAAACTAGATAATCAAAACATGAAAGCCATCAAAGGGCTTGAGGACAGGTTGTACGCTCTAGACCAAATGATAGCAAGCTGTAAGAAATTGGTGAATGAACAGAAAGAACTTGCTCAGGTAATCAAAACAAGAGGTCTGAACTTTGAAAAAAAATGTTTTTGCCATTTTCCAGTTTTTGTGGGCAGATATGTTTACATGGCTTTCTTACGTTTTGCCAGGGATTTTTGGCCAATCAGAAGCGGGCTGAAAACCTGAAGGACACATCTGTTCTGCCTGACTTATGTCTGAGTCACACTAATCAGCTGATGATCATGCTGAACAACCACAGGAAGCTGCTGGACATCAAAAAGAAGTGCACCACTGCCAAACAAGAACTTGCAAACAACCTTCAAGTCCGACTCAAGTAAAGCTTAAACCATATTATATCCTCTTATCTATTTCCTGATCTTTATTTTCAGTAACATACCACTTGCACTGCCATTTACACCCTTGTGTAGCATTGCTGTGCTTATTCTACTGGGCCAGCTGGTAAAAACAAAAATCTCCAAATGATGTCCAGAGAATGACAAGTTTATCATATGTGATTGTTTTGCATTAGATGGTGCTGCTACGTAATGCTTCATGCAGACCAGGATGGGGAGAAGCTTCAGGCTCTACTCAGGCTGCTGACAGAGCTAATCGAGAGAGTGAGGGTGGTGGAGGCCCTCAGCACTGTGCCCCAGATGTACTGTCTGGCAGTGGTGGAAGTCGTCAGGAGAAAGATGTTTATACGCCACTACAGAGAGGTCAGTGCCAGATGAATGTGGTGAGAGACAGAAAGTAATCAAATGTTGATTTTATTTGTTTTCCCTCACTTTTAAAAGCAGGTTTTGTTTTGAGGTAACACTCGATGCGACAGAGAGCTACTCCTGTCCAATTCTTTCTTGTCTCATTCTGTTTTCTTTGAACATAAATGATACACCTGTGTCTTTGTATCATGGGACAAGTACGAAGTTGTTTTGCCAGTTTTAGGGATGACAAAAAAAGTTAATTTCCCGACACTGACATTTTCACTTATAATAGAAAATGTCCCTAAACCTGCGCAGTGACATTCAGGTCTACCCCTGGGAGCCACACTGGCAACCAGTCCTGAAAATAGACATTGAAAGAGAAATTATGTTGCTGTAAAATCTCAACTTTGTTTTTGCCCTTTTCAGTGGGCCTGTGCACTTGTGAAGGATGGGAAACGACTGTACGAAGCTGAAAAGTTCAAAAGGGAAACGTTTGGGAGACTCTTTAGTAAGTCTCTTTTTGAGAGCTTCAAGTGGGTGACATTTTAGCGTCACCTCAGAACACAACATACCTTTTGAAATCGCACAACATTTTCAGCCAGGAACTGAGCTTTGTAATGTGTTCACTTTCTTCTTTTCAGGGAAGTCTTTCCTCAGAAACCGCTTGTTTAGAGGACTTGATTCATGGCCTCCCACATCATTTTGTGTAAGTTTTAGTGGAATCTCATTTTGAACAACTCTGAATTGTCATATTTTCATTGTGTCTCAACGTGTCTCTTTTTCTGCTGTTCATAGACACGAAAGCCCCGAAGGTTTGACTATGAGCTTCCAGACATCTCACTTGAGGACCTGCAGTACCTTAAGTCTTGTTGTCCCACAGAGGTGCAGCCTTATCTCATGTAAGTCATCAGTCACTCATAGCTTAGCTTGAGTAATAAGCATGCCAGTTACACAACAGCACTAGAAGTGTCCAGTAGGTTATGGGTGTTGAAAAATGGTTCAGGTGTAAGGGCTGAGTTAGCGATTATTGTGGTATTTTATGGGCATTTCTAAATCAAATTAACTTGGTAGGATTCCACTGAGACAAGAAAATGGACATAAAATAACAGCACATTTATTTCCTGTTGCATGAACAGAAATGCTGTCACAGAGCACAGAAAGGTATAAAAATAGTATTGTTGTTAAATGAAATATGGCAAGAAAAAAAAACGGGCATCATGCATCATAAACAACTAATGAAGTGTGCTGATCACGGATAATAAACATAAAGAGAGAAAAGTGAGTCACACACAAGTTCTAGATCCAAAAGAAATAACTTATTGTTCTGATGCCTGATAGTTGAAATAGTTTGCGTCTTGGACGTGACTGTGTGGCTTTATTTTTTAATCTACAAAACATGACACCCAAATTGATATTGGTGTCAGTTGACCAAAAATACCCAGCCCTAGACCACTTGTAATGTAGAGTTATCTTAAAATAATTTAAGAGCTTTCTGACCTCTATTGCAGTCATCTCTGACACACTTGTTTTTGGCTTAGCTTTGTTTTTTTGTTTCTTGTTTTTTTGTTTTTCTCAGGGTTCCCACACTGTGTGACTTTGAGCCCTTAAATCGGCATGTAGAGATGCTTCACCAGCTGGTCCAAGCCGCACAGAGTGTGGATGAGATGTCTCAAACCATTACTGACCTACTAAGTGAACAAAGGGTAATGACCATCTCAATAATAACAGCACCTTTTTTTGTATGACACTCAATGCTTTACAATTAAAATAAAGCTAAGAACAGTAATTGTGGTGGGGGGAAGTGTTAGAAAGCACATGATTACTCTGAATTTGTTCCCTCTCTAACAGCTCTTTGTAAAGGTTAAAGGGGGTATCTTAAACAACGCCTGGCTTTGCTTATCTTGTTTTATTCAAGCCCAGATTCAAATGTGTATGCTCTATCTTTGAATGACCTACTTGTATGTCCTCTCACTCTCCCTTTTTCATCTGCTGTTCTTCTAGGCGTCCTGTAGCCAGAGTGCTCATAGATCAGCCGCGTTGACCCCACAGTCTGAAAGCATGCCTGGGACCACAACCTCTGTCTCCTCCAAAACGCCCTCCTCTCTCACCCTTCAAGGCCCTACCTGCCAGCCCCTACACGTTCCCGTCCCAGCCCCTTTAGAGGACTTATCCCCAGACAGCATTGATGCCCAAACCTTTGACTTTGAAACCATTGGCCACCCGAACATGGACCCAGTCCTTCAGCAGGGCTCCCTAGACTTGGATTCTTTGGCGGAGAGCCCTGAGTCTGACTTCATGTCTGCTGTTAATGAGTTTGTGATTGAAGAAAACTTGACCTCCCCTAACCCCATCAGTGACCCCACTAGTCCTGAAATGATGGTGGAGTCACTTTATTCCTCTGTCATCAATGCTATAGACAACAAGCGTATGCAGGATACCACAACGCTAGAGAGAGAAAACTCAAAGATAGCTGTTCTGAAACAGGTCATCGACAAGTATCGATCCGCTGCAGAGGAGTCCCAGTCTAACTTAAGAAGCGTCAAGGATGACCTCTACCACTTCAGAGGTCTGGTGCTGAAGGAACAGCGTGATTTTGGCTTTGCCCTCAAGACGATGACCATAGAGGTGCACAGCATTGTGAACAACATCCGCCAAACCCATGAACTGGAGATGAAAGAGCAGCACCAAAGTCAGCTCCTATCACTGCGGCAAGAGCTCGAGGCGCAGGTCCGAGCGCTAACCGAGGAAAACCAGGTCAACCAAAACATCGTCAAAGATGTTCAACGCGCCATGCTGGAGCTGGAGGGGCTTCTGGAGCGCAAAGAGAAGGAACTCACTCAGCTCGAGAGCGAGAGGGAGCGATGGATCGAAGCAGAGACCAGCCAGGCAGAGAGGATAAAAGACCTAGAGCAGAAGATCAATGATCAAGCTGAAGAGATCAAGACTCTCTCAACCTCCAGAGACTCCCTGACCAGCCAGCTTGAGAATTTGCACTTTGAGATTGAACGCAGCCAGCAGAAGATCCGGCAGGAGTTGGAAGGGGTCGAGAAGTCCCATTTGAAGGAACTGGAGGACAGGATGAGTCAGCAACATAAAGCCCAGCTGGAGACCCTCGTTAGGGAAAACCAAGAGGCTCTGGAGCTCCTCACCACAGAGAATAAGGCCAAGTTGAGTGAGGCAGCTGATCACCATGCTGCTGTCCTGAGAGATAAGGACAGCAAAATCAATGACCTGGAGGCTCGCTCTGCTGAGTTGGCAGATCTACGCTGCAAGCTAGAGATGGAGCTCGCCCTCAAAGAGTCTGAGACTGAAGAGGTGAGGCTGTTACTTGAGGAGGCCAAGGTGCAGCAGGCCGAGGCTGTGAAGGTGCAGGTAGAGGCGGAGACAAAAGTCCTTAGCCAAGAGCTGGCAGATCTCAAACGGCAGCTGCAGGCGAAGAACGAGGAGTACGAAGTGGACCTAGCAGAGCTGAGGACTCTAATGCGGATTGAGAAGGATCACTGCATCTCAGAGCTGGTGGACAGACATGAGGAGGAGGCTGTCTTTTTGCGTAGCGAGCTCTCCTCCTTGCAGCAGCAAGCCCACGATGCTGAGAGGAAACATGCTGAGCAGCAGCAGAAACTCCAGCGGGACTCAGACCAACAAGTGTCTGCTCTGCATGAAGAAAAAGAAGAGCAGCAGAGGAGTTTCCAGGAGCAGGAGCGAGAGTTGAGGACTGTTATCTGTAATTTGCAGGCAGAAAACGAGCTGCTCTCTAAAAGATTAGAACAGGACAGACGAGCAGTTCAGGAAAGTTTAGAGAAAGAAGAGGCCTTGAAGGTTGCGCTACCAGATGCCTTTAAAGAGTTAGAGCAGCAAAAGGAGGAGATGGAGAAGAGACTTTTAGACAAAATTAGGCAACTTGAAAATGAGCTTCATGAGAGAGAATCCTCAGCAAGGTAACTTTGAGTCAAATAACAGAAGCACATCATGCACACAGAAAGCTAATCATGCTATTGCATTACTGCGGTTCTTAAGTTTTATCCCCTTTTCTGCAGTTCTAAAGCCTGCTGATCATGATTGGTCGCTTACAAAAAAAGATCTGAATTATTTATGCTAAATAGTCCACTTGTATTGTTGGTTGAGATTTAATTTTTAATACCACAATTGCTTGTGTGTTTGCGTGCCCTGATTGCCTAAATCCTCTATCAGTATTTTACTTTACTCTGTTCCTTCCAGGGAGGAAGGGTTGTCCCTGCATGCCGAGGGGCGTGCAGAAGCTGGAGCACCTCTCTCTCTGGACTCAGCCTTACAGGAGCGGCTGCAGCAGGAGAGGGCCTCCCTGCAGACCCAGATGGAGCTCCTGGAGAAGAGGAAGAATGAGGAGATGCAGAACCTCAAGACATCGCTCATTGCAGAGCAGCAGGTTTGTGTTCCTTTTGGTTTTAAATAAGCTGGAAAAAAAAACAACACCTCACGTGGACTGCGGACTCTGTTGAAAGTGGACTTGCATGTACCCTTTTGCTCAAATTTCCTTTTCCTTTTAAGACAATTTACAGGAGGCAGTTATCACAATTTGTAATGTAGTTTAGCAATGCCAAGTACAGTTATTGTGCAGCCTGTCTGAGACTTAATCAGCACTGCCTTTGCACTGCACTGCATCAGATACAGCTATAGCAGTTTTAGAAACCAGGCCTGTGTGAGTGTGTGTATGTGTGTGTGTCAGTGTGTCATAATTATAGCACACAGAATGTTGTGATGACCTTCCGCAAACAGGAAAGTACTCAGAACAGCAATATGACACCAGTGTATGTGACCCTGCTTGAGGGAGAGACATTGTTGGTAAACATACTGCTCATCCACAAATGCAAGCATATTTTCTCTTCTCTGAGGTCTTATTTAAAACAGTGTTCTCCATACAGTGCACTACAAACTCATTTGATAGAGCCATATCTGTGTAATGTCCAAGGACATGAAAGTATTCTTCAGAATTCAGTTACGAAGGTGTGTGAATAATCAGTGATCAGTTATTCTTTGCCATATAATCGCAGACGTTGTAGTTATCAAATTAACAAATTTGAATGTTCTGAAGCATTTTTGCTATTATTGAGAGAAATATAACACGCAAGGGAGCAATATACTGAAGAGAGTGCTGCACATCAGGAGTTGGAGATGGAGAAATATTCTCCCACTGAGGTTAAATGAAGCAGACAGTCATTTTGCACAGGCTGATTTTGCTCAAGACGAGGGTCATTGCAAATGTAGTGACAGGTAATGGTGTAGACAATTTATTATGTAACTTGTCAGCAGTGGTCTCGTTTACAAGAATTGAAAAGTCCTCTAATTTTTAACAGAACAAAAGTAATACCAGGTGACTCCATGTTTTTGATATTATTCCTCTTTTAGCCACAAGCCACATTGGCCTATGTAGTTGTCCTTGTAAACACACTTGGTCTTGTTTACATTCAAAATTTCTCACCAAAACACAGAGTGTGTCCTTGAGGTTTAATAAACACATTGAAAGCATTTCCTACCTCAAAAGACACATGTAAAGCCTTATTTGGAGTATTTTCAAAGTTGCATTGTTTACATTGCCTTGTGTAATATGTCACCCACATGGTCAGGGTGTGTTGGAAGTACGTTATATAAACAAAACAACCGGTTTTACTAGTGTGCACGATAGCGCCACTAGTGTTCACAAGCTCCAGTGGATAGCTTTAAGTAAAATCAATTATCTGTGACTACTATCTATTTTTTTTTATTGCTTAAGAGGTGGAGGCAGCTTCTGTTGCAGCACCAGTTGCATTCACAAATCACAAGTTCAGTGGGGGAACAGCTCTCCGGGGTTTGTGCAGCCTAATAAGGAAGAAAATGCAGACAGCCACAGACATTGTGGTGAAGAACTGGAGCTTTAATACTGTAATTTTTTATAACGATTGGGAAATGATACCGCTGGAACTATCGGCCCTCTGCATTTTTACAGCAAGTGGGATTTTCTCAAAGAGCTGTTTGTCAGACTGAAAACCTAGCTGTCAGTGAAAATAGGAGGGTTAGACCACTTGTTCCTGAAAGCATGGAACAGACACTTATAAGGCTGGCCTGCATGCCATTTTACAGGCTTTGTGATTTCCAAACAAATAATTATTCTCAGTAATAGGCCTACTTGTTAAAAATAATATTTAAAAAACATTTTTGACTAGGCATTGCAATCACATGTGAAGCGCAGGTTAATTACTGCAGTTCAAAGTACATCCAGTGAGTGGAGACTTTGTATTGCTAATTTATTCTAGCAGATTTTTCTTCACCAATAATATTGATTGCAGATGATCTAACTTACTGGGCCCCCATGGTGGGCTAATTTGTGGTCAAACACTCAGCACTGCACCATCTTCTTGTTCTGGTATTTTAAAATGGTGCCACACAACACATTTCTTTGGCACTGGCATCTCTCGCTTCAGTGTCACTTGTTTGATGACCAAAGAAAAGCTGCGCAGGCTGAGAAGAACCACTCCAATTAACCAACCGGCCAACAGAGGATGCTCAAAGCTAATAAGTGCAAATTGAATTGGGGTCAATAGGGGAGTTACACAAAAGATAAAAGGTGGCGAATCCTCCCACACATCTACAGACCGTGTGCTTTTAGGCATTTTGTGAGGATGCAGTGCGTTTGTGATGAATATCTGCTTCATCATTCAGAACCTGGTGTACAGTTTGCCCTGCTGGTAAAGTGTTGATATATTGTATATGGCGCTGTAATTGAATATTAAAAGGGTGAGGGAGGAGCCTCCAATTCTAAATGTAGGTTAGGCTGTACTGACATCTGAACTGTGAAATATTTGGATCAACCCTAGGCACTAGAGAGCCTTACTTGCTGAAAACAGATTTGAAACAAACAAATATTCCACCTGCTCAACTAACTAAAAGTGAACTATATTAACTATTGTAATATTCAGCGGGAATTGTCTATTTAGTATTTTTGGGATGAGCCTCATTTGGCAAGTGTGTGTGAATAGAGCCTTTATGGAATTACATTACATGAACTTCTAGGCTGTTCATTTTGATCTGTTGTATGATCGCTTCAACTAAAAGCCAGTAACAGTGATAAGAGTTAGGGTATTGTCTGAAGTGGGTTTCGGTTTCTGTTCAACTTGATTTGGTCTGCTAGTCATTACAGCTGTAACCGCTCCATGTGAATCATGCCTGCCTGCGTGTTTCATGCACCGCCTCTGATACACACACACACACACACACACACACAGTTTAGTCCTGCCTGTAAACAGGGGGATAGATACAATTCCTCCTGTTTTGATGGACATACCTTTGAGAATTGAGTTGAAGTGAATTACAGACACAAGACATTTCTGATTCAGTTGCCAATTAAAGCTGCATTAAGCAGTTGTCACATATTGGAGGCCCCAAATGGCAGCAAGAGGTAACTGTTTGAATTTTCAGTGCCCAGAAAGCATGTAACATGATATCAGTACACTCCACACAGCACGTTCATGTTCACCGAAAGAGATTAGTGCCATTTGTTATGCTCATATTCAGACACTGAATTACAGTAAATGTTGAATAAATGAATTCAGAAATTGAATTTGTAAGGCACAATTTAAAACTGTTGCTAAAACATGAACTGTCTTTGTCTTAAGTGGGGGGGCATATTGTTAATCCCCCCCGCCACCCCCTCACTTGGTAAAGTTCTTGTCCCAACACTTGTGCTCATCTTAATCATCTGTCTTCATCTTAAAAAGGTAGTGAACATAATTTTAAGGCCAATTTCAGGTATACAGGATCACACAGAGACCCGGACTGATAAGTTATAATGTATTCTATTTGTTTAGTGTGATTTTAATGTGACGAAGACACACATCCAGACACAAGGGTCTTTTGTTCCCTGGAAGACTCCTCCTCCAAAGCTTGCAACACTGGCAGCACCCCACTCTTCAGTTAGCTAGCTGCAAGCAGAAAGGTTTCAAATAAGGTCATTTGTTTTATGTTAGAGAAAATCATTTTGACTTTCTAAGTCAAACTACAATTAGCCGCTGTCTAAAAACATTAACATGCAGGCTAATGAGATGCTAGCTGCTGGCAAAGTAGTGACTAATAGCTAACTAGCTTGTTGGGCAGCTAAATGTTTGAAAAAAGTGATGATTTGTAATATTTCTTGCAAAATGATTCACATTTTATTTCCTTCACTCAGTGATTATGCATGTTAACAAAGGTGAAATTCTACTGTCACTGTTAATATCCTAATGTGATGATGCTGTAAACAACTGTCAACTGGTTTTCTCCAAACTAGCTGCTTACAAGGTAGCAAACTGGTGTAGTGAATGTCCTATGCAGGCCAGTACTACTAGCTAGGACAGCATTTGCAACTCTTTTACCAAATAGGGCAAAGAAGGCTTGATCATTGGCTGAGGAGATGAGCCAGGCACAGTGCCACATGGCTTGTGGTTGGCTAAGTGAAGAGTGTTAACCCACTGTTGGCAGCCTCAGAGGAGGCAGCTGCCTTCCAGTCGACACCCGGGGAACAAAAGTCCCTTGTGCTTGGGGATGTGTGTCAGGAAGCTGCATATGAATTAAGAAAACTGAATTTGAAATGGGAGAACCGAATTTGAAATTACGGTTAAATTCAGCATTGCAATTGCATTCAGTTCAAACTGAGCCTTACAAATTCAATTTTTTAATTAATTCATTCATCAAATCCGATTTTTGAATTAACAATAATTGAATATAAGCATGGAAAATTAAATTATATGAAATTTAAATACAATCTTCGATGGCATTAATCTGTTTCTCCACATTTTTACCATGTTTATTAGCTTTGAACTGAAGAATACCAATAGGATGAGAGAGGGTGTTTTATTTGCTGCTGTTAAGGCACACGTTTTGCACTTTGTTCTGTTTTCTTTGGCCACATCCTGTGTCTGAAAACTTCCTGTCACTGACCAGACCTGAAACTAAATCTGTCACATCTCAGGAGGGATGGAGTTTAAGTGCCAAATTAGGCTGATAGAAAGGTGTTTTTACATGAAAGTATCACATAATGCACTACTGATTTGAAATATCAGCTCATATATATAGTTTTATTTTGATTTTGTTGCTAGGTTTTAAGAATGGGGTGGGGGGAAGAGCTACAGAACCGTCTTCATCATCATGGGCACTGTCCTCTCAATCTTTTACAATCCATTTAAATATGTTTGATTATCTGTTGTGACCAAGAATGGTCTCTCGGCTTGTTTCGCATCTGAGCAATTTTTTTTTTTGTCCCCATAGACTAATTTCAACACTGTTCTAACTCGAGAGAAGCTGAAGAAGGAGCAGATCATCAATGAGCTGACAGAAAAGTTGCGGAAAGTTACCCAGCAACAGGAGAAGGACAAAGGTGAGCACAGTGTATGCTAAATGTTTTGAATGCGTGGTAATGGTGTCTTAAAGCGCAGCCTATTTTCAAGGTTGTGATAATATTTAGGTTTTGTCTGTCATTTACGTAGTCATAATCCACATATGGTCCTCTGTAGTTCTACATGTCAGATTTCATTTTCCTACCTTCTGTTGAAGCCACTCACTGCTGTCATTTTTGTCTGCTATGAAAAACATCCTCCACACACTCGCCTGAAGTCTGTGGAAGATGTTTACCTCAGGAAGGTAATCCATCACAGTGAACACGCTGCCTTAATTATTTTGTCAAACATTCTTTCTGTTTTATTGTCATTTGAAAGAGTCAAAGAACAAGTCCCTCTTTGCTCTGCCGTCTTACAACATTTTTGTCACATCTAGGATTTTTTTTTTTTACTTAACGCGGAATTGCTGGTGGAGACAGCACTTGAATTCAAACTAGTTTTGGCATTGAAATGTCTATAAATTTAAAATGACAAAAAATGAGGAAATGTTAAAATGTTTACATGCTGCACACAGGAAGGAAGAAATAAAAGGAAAAAAAGGAAGAAATAAAATAAAATCGATGTATACTGTTCATGTTTAGAAATTGTCATTAAATGTTACACTTTATAAATAGTTATTGCTCCTCTTTTTCTGAATGTCTATTTCTTACTGCCTTATTTGTAAGAATAAAGTAGAGGTTGTTTGAGGTTTTAACTTGCGTTTTGTCTTGCTGTGGGTGTCAATGTTTTTTGCTGTCGGCTTCCAGCTCTGATAGAGACTCTGTCGGAGGACCGAGCCAGCGTCATGCAGGAGAAGAAGCACCTGGAGGAGGAGCTGAACCGCCTGCGCAGCACCGCCCTGGTCTCCTCTGCCTTCTTCACCCCGGCCTCCGCAGCTCAGGAGGCCACAGAAGCCGCGGCTGGAGCTGTGGGAGGAGCAGCTGCGGCCACCGGGGCGGCAGCTCGGGCCGCGCCTGTCGCGGGGGCCTGCTCCTCCGAGCCTCTGGCTGCAGCAGACAGACTGGCCTCTGTGGCGGCCATTCGAGATGACGAACATGTCGATTCAGCAGTGGAGGCCAGCATGGTGACAGTCCAGTAAGCATCTAAATACAAATTACTGTCCAATAAACAATTTACGTTCTTATAATTATAGTGATATTGCAGTGATTTTTATCTCCCTTAAAATATTTGTAGACTAGATTCAAAACATCTTGGCTAAGTGCACATTTTAAGTCATTTGCTGCTTACCTCAACTTTGCCTCGCATAATTTAAATGGTAACAGCACTGAAAAGACCTTTTTCACATCAACCATTTTGACATGAAATAGTAGGTAAACACAGGTGTTACTAATCATGCTACCAATCATCAATTAAGGTTCTGCACCTAAATAGAACAGAACTTGAATTAATGTCATTAGTAACACCTGTGTTTACCTGCCATTTCATGTCACAGTGGCTGCTGTGAAAAAGGTTCTATTGGTGCCTTCAATTTGCATCAACAATGAGGAATAATTTTGCTTAAAGTCAGACTTAAAGGAAGAATAAATCACATTCTGTAATCTGTGATGTCACACTGACATACAGCTTTAAGAAAAATGAATTGAAAAATTGACTGTAATACTAAGTCTGATTGCAAGTTAAAGATTCATTTTCTGCTCTAGAGTTGTGAAATGATAGGTTTATCAGTTTTGGACTTATTTAATCTGTCTCATACATTACATACTTGTAGTACTTGGAGCAGCAGTGAATTCTGGCTTCCCAGTCAGCTGATGGTTGAAACCTTGAGCTCCCAGTTGGTAGGCTCTTGCTGCTAACAAGCAGTCCAAATGGAGTATGTCAAAATAAATACAAAAAAGCCATTGTTTGGCTTACCAGGGGAGTTTGGAGGAAACAGAAAGGTTTCAAAATGTGAGCCTTATCCAAAATGTCACTTTACCATCTGTCACTTTAAATTGAAGGGTGTTTAAACTGAGGTCAGAGGCCACAAACCTGCTGCCCTTTTTCCATTTCAAGATTGTTTCTCACAAATTGTTTTGGTCCTTGGTTCACCATAGGATTAACCAATATTGAGACAAATGACAACATTAGCTGTTCAAGGTTTTTTAGCCTTTGTCAAGTTTTACAACATAGAGCCAAACCAAAAAGCAAAGTATGTGCAGACCTTAAGGGAGCTGCATCAGTACGCAATGTGTAGCCTTGACCATCTCTGTGTATATGAAGATGAAAGTTGGTTGCCAGTTATTGACAGGAAGATGCATTTATATAACTGAAGAAGGATATGGACAGAGAGAGGACATTTGACATTGGCAGGCTAGGATTGGACAGTGTAAGTTTTCTTTTTTTTAAAATCATTATTATTTATTTAATATTTGCAGCCTAACTAGCATTTCACAAGTAGTTAAAAGACCCACTATGCTTCCTCACAGTTTTGTTGCCATACAGTGTTTCAGTCCATGTCCACTTTCATAATAAACTGTGATAATTGTTTTCAATAAATACAATTTTGATGACATTTTTCAGTAATCTGATAAATTTTCTTTTTCTAGTGATAACATCTTGATATCAGAGGAGAAACAGCGGATACTCCTACTTGAGCGGGTAAATAGACAAACAGCATCTGTCTCATGCATGTATCCACAACTTTGATGGCATTATAGGCTGTGCCCAGTTGTTTCTCTGTTGTGTTTGTCCGTCTAATATAGTTTAACTTTCTTTCAGACTTTACACATGAAAGAAGAAGAAAACAAGCGCCTCAGTCAAAGATTGGTAAGTCGGTGATTATCTCTGCTTTTGTTATTGAGGGGTCTGTTTAAGTCGAGCTCCACTAGGTGGCAGTAGCATCAAAGAGTAAAATCCTGACCCAGGAGGCCAAAGAGCTCACTGTGGATAAATGGATTTTGAAGGAGAGTGTCATTAGAGTGCGCAGTGTGAGGCATTTTAGTGAAATTGCACACTTGAAGCACAAAAATGAGTGCTACAGAAGTGTTACAAAAATATCTTTCTTATTCTACAGCGAACAGTTGTTTCAAAAGTTTTCAAACAGCATGATTCACACAGAATGATTCAAATGAAATGAAATAGGTTTGAATCTACTGCTTCTGATAGGGTAAAACTAATGCAAACTGAAGAGCAAAGTTATTTTGAGCAGATGCTAAAGGCCTCCAGGAAGTAATTCATAATCAATACTGTCAACCCCTCACTGTGCAAATGTAACATTTTCCCCAATCCTTTTCCTTGCAGATGTCTCAAAGCATGTCGTCTGTGTCATCACGCCATTCAGAGAAAATCGCCATCAGAGAGTATGTAAAAAATATCACGATGCCTTAACACTGTGATCTTTGGCTGTTTTTGTGTTTAGTTAGTACTCTATTATTAAAAGCAGTACAATTATGCACATTATTATATAATTGCTTTAATGTGTTTATTATTTTTTCTTTGTTTTTATCAGCAGTTTGCAGAAACCTTCTATTTCATTGTCCATCTTTTACGTTTCAGTTTCCAGGTAGGCGATTTGGTTCTCATCATCCTCGATGAAAGGCATGACAACTACGTGCTGTTCACAGTCGGTCCCACCCTCTACTTCCTCCACTCAGAGTCTCTCACTGCACTGGACCTCAAACCAGGTCAGTTTTGCCAAACCTTATCATCAGTTTGTCCTGTGAATTATTAATAAAAAGGCATAAATTGCTCGTGGCCAGAATTGATTGTACATGTCGGGTATAAATGGAATTCATATTTTTAACATGGGTGATGTATCTGTACAAGTTTTCTCAAATTTTGTGGATTTGTGTTTCATTATGGCTACAGTCTTTTTTCTTTTTTTTTTTTTAAAGCACATATTTATTTTTATTTATTTTTGTTCAGCATCAGGGACCTCAAGACGGCCATGGGTTCTTGGGAAAGTGATGGAGAAGGAATATTGCCAGGCAAAAAAGGTATTACACAGACCTCATGGAAGTTTCTAGCTCATCTTTGTACTGAATATTTAAGAACCAAACCAGTACACTGACATAGACCAAGTGTAGTCCTAGACATATTTTTTAGGGGTGTATTTTTTTCCATATCAGTGATAGTCTTGTTTTTATATTAACATACTTGTAACGTTCTTTATGTCTCATGATCCTCTCTCCTTGTCTCTTTTCCAGGCACAGAACAGGTTCAAAGTTCCTTTGGGAACAAAGTTCTACAGAGTGAAAGCTGTTCCATGGAACAGGAAAGTATAATAGCCAAGTAATGAGCTACAATGTATATTTATATTGCTTAAAATTTTTGAAACAGAATCTTCACACCATAATTCATAACTTGAAAATCGAAAGACCTGAAAAATCGAAAGAATGAAGATCATCATCATGCTATTTTGGCTTTCAGTTCAAGATCCTACCTGCAACCACATTTTTCTTTTTCTTTTTTTTTTCTTTTCTTTTTTTTTTTTTTTTTCTTTTAAACCCAGATTTGTTATTGTGGACCAAATGCTATTACCTTATTAGGGCATTGCCCTATACACTGTGGCATAAAGCCATTTGACCTGTGTGTAAATTGAACAAAAAGTATTTGGATGTTAAATATTAGTTCTCATTATCAGCATTTGTCCTTTTGTGGAAAATACTGTGTCATTATCAACATAATTCAAATGAAAATATACATTTATTATAAATGTTTATGGAGGAATGTTCATGGCATGCATATTGATATATTTTCTTTGATTTTACTTATCCAGATAAATGTTGTAGTTGGAAATGTAGTTAATGCTGTTTGTTACTCACAAAGCAGTATGGCCCTCTGTCAATACTGAAATGTATATTATGGCCGACTGATGGAAACAGTCGTCATTGCAATCCTTGAAATGCACTTTCAAAAACAATGCTTTTTGTTGATTTGAAAAGGGAAGTAATTGAGCTGTCGAAACTAAGTACAAAAAAAAAAAAAAAAAGATAACAGCGCAAACTTCTCACTATCATAGAATATTGACATGTAGAAAGGAATTCTTTGTGACTGTGTTTCATTATTGGAAGACATTGTACATTACCCATGAAATCACACATGTAACAATAAATGACTGTATTGTAAAAGATATTAGAGTTTTGAAACAATAAAGGATTGATCCCAAACATATTCTGCTGCATTGCGTCTTGATAGCCATCCCATTGATTCATTACCGAGGATTATAGTTGATGCTTCAAAATGTAAATGATACTATTGCATTTAACCTTAAGGTGCTCCAGGGGTGGATGGGGGCTACATGGACAAAAATGTGTTCATTTCACCAGTGATCTGCTAATTTTGATCAAGATTAGCTGCTGTTTTGGAAATTAAGGATTTGTGTGTATTGCTTGTAAAACACCATTTTATTATAACACGGGACCGGTGAACATAAGAAAAGCACATTAGTGTCTTTCAGGGCCTTTATAGTAAATAGTTTATAGTGATTGTTTTAAAAATTTCTGGGGGATTCAGAAAACAGCCTGGAATAGCACAAATTATAAAAAGTATATTCATTTGATTTAGAATTTTTGCTTTAGTGGAAACATTGGTTAATGTTGGCACACTGTTGCAGGAAACAGACTTCAAAAAGGCTTCAAATCAGGGCCCAAGAACGGTGCGGCCCTCATGGAGAAGGAAGCCCACCAACATCACTTTCCCAGTTCACAGCGGGGAGCATAGCAGCTCTCCGCCGAGCACTCTCTACCATGTGGGTCTAGGGGTGTTTTAACAATGTTTAGCTCTATTTTCTCCATTTAGCATAAGCCTGTTGTCACATTTGGATGGCTCCTTCATAAATTGATGGTGTGATTCCTACAATTTCGGGACAGGCCTGAATGACAAAATATGCAACACAACATTCGATACCGAGGTGGCTGGCAAGCACCAACCATGTGCACTGGACAGGCTCTTAGTGTAAATGTTTACAACCCCCCACTGAGCTCAGTGCTGCTGGGAGTCACTCTCATCAGGCTGAATGGGATTTAACATTGCCATGTGCATTCTCTTGCTAGTTCCACCACTAAAATTGCCTTTGACTTGCTGTCAAACTTCTTTCCCCACTATAACACTTAAGGACTAATCTTCAGTGCTGTATCATTACATCTGCTGTCGATAAACAGTATACATAATATGCAGCAACTTGCAAAGTGGTGTGCATTTTTTTTCCGTTTCTGCTGTGCAAAATTGATTGCACCTTGTAATTCTCAGATTTTGAGGGCAGTGCTACAGACAACTGATCGGAGATTTGATTAGGTTTGATGTTTGTTTTTCGGCAAATGTTGATTACCTATGATTCGAGTGCTTTTCCTGTTTCGTGAAGCTTTGGGGGGACGACGCGATGTAGAAAACCCCCAAATAAAATTCAACACAGCACCAGCGCTGACGTTACCAACAATAAACAGATAATGCAGGAGCCCAACACTGGTCTCTTTTATCATCCTCATCATGCAACAAGTTCAATGCTAACTTGAACTTTTTTTTTTTTTTTTTACTTGCGCATGAAAGAATAGATTCATCATCAAATATACTCCATCAACTCTAAAAGGACAGGGATATTACCGAAGCTTTCAAATGGGCTCAGTTAAAATTCAAAGAGGCATTGTAATGGCTTTTCTTTGCATGTCAACATATGCTGGAGGCACTAAATTAAGGTTTAGATGAGTAAATGTGAAATATCAAAACGATGTCAAAGAAGCGACTCACAAAGAATGCCACATAGTCTCAGATCTTGCCCTTTGTCACTGATATCTTCTGTATTTCAAGATAATACACAAGTTGTATTTGATTTTCCAATATCTTTGACACTATACTAGATGGGGCTGCAAATAAACAAGCATTATTTGTAGAGTAAATATATGCATGAACTTCAAATGATGGATAAATGAAAATAAATAGGGAAGCCTTAACATAACATTTATATTTTCAAAATCTAAATGGAATGAGTGTGTTGAAGAAGAGCCAAGAGGCATTAAGGCTGAAACTGCAAACCAAGGAGTAAATCGACTTAATGCCATCACATTTCCACCCTATTCATGCCTAAGAAAAGGGTTAGGGAAAGAGATTAGGTTATATATCTGCTGTCAGGGACTGAAGAGACCAAGTAGAGAACTTCACCTAAACAGAATGATGATCAAACAGACATGCTTTAACAGACATGCTTCATAATCTCATCCGTTATTGTCCCCTCTCTGCCTTGAGTACAGGTTCAGTAGAAAACCTTAGACAGGGGCAGATTAAATGTGTGATGAAATGTCTGAGAAATATGTGAGAATGCGCAATATAAGGATGGTTGATTTTCTACCCACATGACGCACATAATCACTATTAGTAACACATATCCACATAAATATGATAATTCAAAATTTAAACACATTTATTGGGTTCATATTGGAAATCATCACCATCTGATGGCATAGTTTTATGGATAATTACCGCCATAGAGATAATGCAGCATATGAAAGAGAAGCTTTGAGGCTTCTCCACTCACTGGGAGGAGAGTGCGTAGGTTTAGTTGTGTAGCTGAGCTGTACCCAAAAGGCAAATATGTGGAAAGTTTGGTGACAAGCATCCAAGCGTGTGGTTAACAAGATTGCATCTGGTGAGCAGAAAGTGTAGGATATAGCTTAACTATGTATTTAAAGGGCAAATTATTTTCACATTAAGTTCAGAGCCATCAGTAATCCTTCCAAATATAGATAGAACTATTTCATTTTCAGTAGAAAATAATTATTCAAATACCCTATACTGCAAATCCCATTGATTTAGTGCATGACACCATTTTTGATTTCCTACCAGAAAACAAAACAGCAAAGAATCCAGTAAACATTAAAATCTGTTGTTTTATTTTGGTAATCTGGCTGCTTACTGACAAGTAAATAATCAATACAAATAGTTCTGAAGTGTCTGAAAATAGACAGGCGATTTAAACTGTAACTAACAGCCATGCATTTTCCAGCTGCAGTGCAGTGTTGAGGAAATGACACCAGCTTTGATGGGTTGTATAGCTTTTGAGATGAGCCTCTTTATGCCGCTTGCAGTTCCATTATGGCTTTGTTCGAAAGCTTGTTTACCTGCTGATAACATACACTGGTGGATTCAGGAGCACCGATCCAAAATCTGCTGCCAAAGTCACTCAAGTCTCATTGTACTGCAGGAGGGGAAGAATGAAATGTTTATGCGGAGGGGAATGCAAATGCTAAATGTGAAATCAAACTATGGGACCAATAAGGGATCAGAATAACTTTGCCAGGTTTTATTTTTAGCCCAGTTGCAATGCTAGCTTTGTGGAACACTCTTCATTTTAGCCTCTGTGCATCTGTGCGCTTAGGTTTGCTCTGTGGAGAAATATGTTTCCCATTTTACAAAAATGGTCAAAATGTAGATTTCTTTTCAAATGTGATAAAAATACAGTCTAATTCAATCATGCTACGTATTACTTTAAATAACTGAAATGGTCTTTGGGTGAACAAATACGTGACTATTCCTCTATGTGTCTGTCATAATATTCTATCAATAACCAGCAGAGCAGTAATGAATAGTAAAAACTCAAAAATTGTACATCCCTTGAACATTTTTGGCTTTCACTGTTAGAAAAGCTATGGTTTCAGGTCAAAGGCATAGCCCTTTGGTTTGCATATTAAAGTGGATTTGCTAGACCTCTGTTAGCCATGCATCCCCATGCAGGCAGGTCTCCAGGGGGCCAGCAGGGCCCCACAGACGGGCAACTAGGGGGCCAGGTGACCCTGTCTCTGAGGTTAGCAGGAAACACTAAAGAGGGATGGGCAGGGAGCTGAGGAGCCACTGAGTGCGAGTGTGCAAGGCTGGTGATGGCAGCTGTCAATGGTTTGGAAGGAGAAGCAGACAGATTGTGCGTTCTGTTGGTGCAGCCAGTTCGCCACCTGGCAGGCTTTTCCTTGTTAGAACTTCTTGCTGTTTCTGTTCTTGTCAGAGAAATGTTTTTCCTCTCATCGTCTGCGTTCAAGGGAAGTTGGATTTGTCAAAATGTTTAGGACGTTTATTGAAATGCAATTATGAAAGTATGCTCTGTGCATTGTATTGATCCCCCCCACCCCCCAATTTTACTGTGATCCAGTCCAGCACAAACCTAAACCCTTGAATGTAACCCTTGCTTTGAATGATCAATTACACCTCTAAAAAATAGATTGCCCATTTTAGTTTACTGAGATCGTAATTAAATAAATACAGTGTGAAATAATTTTGAGGGAATGCCTTTTAGATTATATTAGTATTGACCTTATGATACATGATTTAAGTTGTGTTTTTTTATTTTTTTATTTTTATTTTTATTTTTTTCATTTTTATTTTTATTTTTGTTTGGTATGGGTGTACATATTTTAAGTGGCTGAACTTGCGTATAAAAACTAATCTGCAACTTTCAAATCCCATAATAGATCTAAATACTGATCCATGTTGTTCAATTGTTCAATTAAGGAAAAAGCAAAAACAAACCATATACAGCTTCAAAGTACATTTTAAAATCAGATTTGGCTGCCAGTCCTCCTTTC
>OMLF01048632.1:19335-31707 GCA_900302615.1 Holocentrus rufus | reverse complement strand
TCTGAAATGTGCCTTCCCTATTGTTTTACTCAGTGTTAGGCAAGCAACTTGAAAAATGTGGCAAGTTAAGCTACAAGTTACTCCGCAATAAATGAAGCTTCCCTACATGAAAGAAAAATGTAGCTTGTTACACTACAAGCGACATGACAAAAGTAGTTTGCTACACTGAAGCTACTTTTATTTTATTCTTTTTTTTAACTGAACCAAATTCTCACAAAATTAGTGTGGGAAAAAAAATGTCTATCAAACAAGTTGATAGGCAAAGAAAATGGCCAGTTAAATAGTTTATGGTAAAACAAGCTGTGCCTTTGCAAGCAACTGCTCTTAAAAACAAGAACATTTCCAAAAGGTTTACAAAACAGAAATACAGAAAGTTAGAGTATTGCATGAGTTTTCCATGCCTTCCATGCTAATACATCTATGCTTCCACATCAAACTGCTGTCAGGCAGTGCACTCATCCAAAGGATTGGTGAGTGATTATGTCACCATCTCTCTCACACACACACACACACACACAGACACAGTTTCTCCGTTTGTGGCATAATGTACCTATCCTATCTATCATGTAGCAGTTTTATTCCAGACTACATCTGAAAGCACCGTACTGTGGGAAAATGTAGCTTTGTGAACGCTCCTGCACTACATGATTCACAAAACAGCTTCACTACTGAAAACACTATTTCATGTAGAAATAGTGATGCTGCTACTGCACAACTAAGAAATGTAGTTAAACTAGTTGCACCGCTACTTGCAGCGATGCTACTGCTCAACACTGGTTTTACCATTGACTGGCAAATCTGTCTCCCTCTCACTGTCCAGGGTTGACTCTTTACTTGGCTCAGATGCAAAAGAGTTTGTCCTGTCTGTCGATGTTTTTTTTTTTTTTTTTAATAAAAACGGACCTTCCTCGTACCTGTCAATCTTCTGCAAAGGATGCTAAAAAAAAAATCAAGCTTGAGGTTTCACAAAATAGCCTCAAACAATGTTCAAATCATGGTGGCATTCTCAACAGAAGACGAGCTAAAGATCTCAGTGACCTGGAACTGGGTGCTGACAGCATCACCAGCAGACTGAGCTGGAACCTTAGGAAGTTTGTTCCAATACAAGCTTCTGGGTGCAACAGAGAGTGGATCAAGTAAAATACATGTAAAGAGGCCAAGGGGAGGTCTTAACCTTTTCTTCTGATCTTGTCGCAGTGAACAGTCACAGAATAAAGTCAGAAAGGAGACGCACAGATTCTATGAAGCATCAGCAGAGTCTTGAAACTAGAACAGACAGCTTCGGCAACACTGCTAATAGTGGCCGTTCCTGTTCACTGTTTCAAAGTATACATGCAGTCCAGTTTACACGCTCTTATTGGTTTTGACGGTGTTCTTGACTTTTTAGTCAAGAACACAAGCTGGCCAGCTGAACACTGCAAAGTCCACTACAGCATGCTTCTTAGGTTACTATTTACCAAGAGACACTCTTGCAAGGGAGCGAAATTAAGGGCAGCATGAAAAAGTAAATACCAGCCAGCCTCTTGCAGTGGAAAATTCCCCAAGCTTTGCCATCTCCACTTCTTTCTACCACAGGCTGCAGCAATATTTTTTTTTTGTTTTGTTTTATTATATTTTCATCAGTATTAATGCTGAAATTAATAAGCATTCTCCAATCACCAAGTACAAATGAGAAGTTTTTACTCTCCCTAGTGTTGTAGCCTACATTGTGTGTTTATTGTGTCATTTTCCTTTTCGTCTCTTTTCATGCACAGATATAAAAACCCAAACAGCAGTCTGTAACTTACATGAATACAGTGAAATACTGGGCAAAAATCTAGGTGTGTTTATCAGATTTCTCACATATCCGCTGAGGGCTTTTACCAATCGAGGTTGTTACACTATACTGTTTACGTGACCACTTGAATGTGACCATTTAATCAATATCAAGCTTGAACAATGAATCATCAACAATGGCTTTTCTTTCAGGAAAAGCATGGTGGAGATACTAAAGCAATATAATAGGCAGTGTGGATAGCTTATATCCATGGTGCCAAAATCACCTATTTCACATAGTATGCTCTGCAGTTTGAAAGAGACACGAGCTCTCATCTGCTGAGCCTGAATTTAATTCACACAGCGTGTTTTATACACATGAGCGTAAAACTGTGTAAGCCCTAAACAATAGAAAATGTAAAGGAGGATTTGAATTCCAAGATCATGTCCTATCATTTGTTTACTGTAAAGTAGGCTTTCTCAGTATTTGTATAATTTAGTTGTTCTAGGAAGAATTTACTCAGGTGTGAACATTTTCCCACCACTACAAACACTGTATTTATACCCTTTACAAAATCATAGGCCTCCAAACATGGCAAACTCGCTCTTTCGCTCAGATGGATACAACCACGTTGGTCTGAAACAAATAAACACATAAATAAATAAATAAAACGTCTTTATAAAGTTTTGCCCCTGTTATTGTACAGGTATTGCTTAAGTTGTATTGGTGCTTCAAATGTAGGCAGGGTGACATCATGTAAAGATTTTTTTCCACTGCAGCTGCAATGTAATTTAATAAGAGTATTTTTTTTTTAAACATCATAAATATCATGTTTTGGTGCCTGTCCTGTCGCAGAGGATCAAAGAACAAAGTCGTCTTTTTTACTTGCCATTTTTTCACTGATACTCACCAATCATGAAGGGAAAAATTCATCATAGGAGACAAAGAGATATTAATTTGTCAATCTACATCCACACTAATGCTGCTCTATTTTATGTAAGAAGCACAGCCTGCACGTTTTCTTGACTTACAGTAAGAGATTTGAATATTGCTCTTTCCATGTTAAATTAGATCGATACTGGACATTTGTTTATTGATTTGTTTATTGATATATTATTTTGGTGTATATTTGTGTTTTCACATTCATTGATTAATGCATACTATATGTGATCACTGGAACAGGAAGAGCAATTTACAAGCACAGGTTTCACTGCTGAGAAAAAATGTATATATATAGAATATCCAATATCAAGCTATCTTTACTCTGCTCATGTAAAGCCCACAGCCTCACCCCCTCTCTCTGTGTAGTTATCTCCTACAACATATTGAACATCACACATGCGGGATAACAGCATAAGGGTATCCAAGGATGGAATTTTCCTTGAAGACCTATTAACATCAAAACCACTGTAGAGTCATTTGAATCTTAATGCAACCACCAGATGTTACATGAAACCATTAATACTTAAGCAGAGGCAAAAACCATTCAGAGGTTTAAGTGAGGGACTGTTTAACCCATAAATACCCTTTTTCTTAGCATTTTCATGCAAAATCACACTGTCACCTCACTTCTTCTCCTAATTCCGAGTTCCCTCCACCTAATTTTTCTATTTTCTGAAACAGAAAACACCTTCCCCCCCTTTGTTGGCAGCTCCTGTGAGTGAGTGGGGGAGGAGGAGGAAGAAGGTGTGGAGACAAGATGAAATCAGACCCCTGATCACCAAACCATTAATTTATCGTTTCCTATTGGAACATCCTTCCTGAAATCGAGATGCACTCTGCTTTGCCATCAGGGACACAGGAGCAGGGTGGAGGAGGCGGGAGGTTTTATAAGAGGGGCGGGGGAGGGGAGGAGAAAGAGGAGCAGAGTAACTTGGCTCCCAGGGCCATTTTAGTGAGTATCACGTTCTGAGCCGTCTGCTTTATGTGAAGATTTACTACTCTTCAAGCTTTTGTCTTGTGTAAGTAGACCCTCTTATCTGTTCTTATCTCTTCCTTTATATCCAGAAAATAACTTTTTTTTGTCCTCAGCTGTATGAGCCACATTAAAAAGCATAGCAAAATTAAAATACTGCAGCTGTGCAGAGCCTTAACCCAATCTTTCTGCTTTGTTGCGTGTTCAGTCATTTTTGAAAAAGAAATTAGCCAAGATTTATCTCTCTCTTTTTCCTGTATATCTTTCCTCGCTCTGTCTGATCCGTTCTCTTTGTGTTTCCACTGCTGTCGTTTTATTTTTGGCCATCTCTAACTTTCTTCTCTGTGTGTGCTCTGTTTTGTGTGTGCGTGTGTGTGGAAGACACCTAGTGAACAGTGAATGTTGATGCCATGGAGTTGGGGAAACATAATGTGGGCGTTTGTCAGCATGAGTTAAACCCAACAAACTTCATCACTTAGACACCCACTCACCAGGGCTCCTGATGTAATGTAAATAGTCACAAGGCCCCAGGATGAAGACTGCAGTCTTTATCATCATAATCTTTATTATCATAATCTTCCCTCTTCAATGCAAGAATCCTATAGGTCTCTCCAGTAGGATGTAATACCCAATGGACATGAGTACTGTTTGCTGGTTCATAAAACGGCCACTGAAATAAAATATTGCAAACTCACTTGTATTTATAAAAACTGAAGACTTCTAGGCAAGCATCATGACTCAAACATATTGAAATGAAACTGCAATAAAGCCTGAAGAATTGTTGAATTATAGTGTTAAAACTGGCATTGTAACTTTGATTCACAAATGAAATGTATTGCATAAACCGAGAGCAAGAGAAGAGCAAGTAAAATACTGCAACATTTATGTTTTGCTTGCATAAGCATCACACCAAAATAAATCAACATATACCCCATAACTCTTCAAGTAGCTGTTGGCTACTTGAATAAAGAAGTACAGTCCTGCCTCTACAAAACAAGCAAAGTTTTGGCTGAAAACATTTCACTGTACGGCCCTACAAACATTGACTTTATAATAACCACCATAATGTCCACAGCACAAGTTTGCATTAGTTTATCTAAAAATAAAAATACATTGCTGACACTTGCAGCAGAGTAAATGCCACTTCCCTCACAGGAAACAAATTCGGACATTTTTTTAGTAATCAGTTGTGGTTTATATGAAATCCATTAGTGCATCACAACCAGGCAATATGTTTATTTACCACAAACAAGTGCTAATAATAGCAAAATCAACATTCATTTTGACTTGCCAACACGCCTCCATGAGACTGTTTACGAAGCAGCAGAGCAGGCAGGTCTGCTGCCTGCTAGGAGGTGGTAATATGGTGCGGTCGGTATTTTAACTGGCAGGGAAAAACGTATCTGCATGCTGAGCGTTACTCCACATGAGGCTAGGCATTTTTGCTAGATGCTTTTACAGCTACAATTGCAGGTTTTTCTACAGTTCTGCTTTGGACAAACTGCTCCATAGGTTCTGCTAATTGGACAAAATCTGCATAAAAAATAAGTCAATGCCACATGGTCCACAGACCAAACAAATGCGAAGTAATCCAAAGATACCTAAAGATTATTTCACATGCACATTTTGCTCTGAAAATTTGTCAGTATGGATACATTTGTAAATTTTTTATTGTATTTAAATTGCATTTATTCAGAATAAGTTGCGTTGGAACTTATTCAATTATTCAATGTTTTTCTGGGTATCTGCTTACAGAACAAGTGAAAAATGCATGTTTGGAGATGGTGAAAGATTTGTAGAACATGGTACACACATGTGGGTGTTCCTCTGTATGTTACCGTTATCTAAGATTAATAAAAACTTTCACATGATAGAACAGAAGATTCAACAGTCCGGGTTGCAAAAAAAAAAAAAAAAAGTTTTTTTTTTTACATCAACAAAAGTAGCCCTGACATTCAGCATTTGTGGTAATTGTGTAAAAAACATTAGTATTGATTGCTCTTTTAAAGTGTCAAAGCCAATGTGACTGCAGTCGTACATTCTTGCGTAATTCCACTGTCATTACACTGTCCCTTTCAGCAGTATGTGCTCTTTACTACGACCTCTAATAAATGATGCCACCAACAATCACAGCTACAAAAATAGTGGGGAGGACACTCCTCCAGGAAAGCCCTTTCTCATTGTTCGGAGTTAAAGAGAAACTAGGAATGTCCTCTCCCTGGGCCCTGACTACCCGGCTTCCTCTGCAGTCATGCAGCTCGCCTCAGTCAACCCATGAGCAATGGAGCTTCATACTCTCTCTTCATTTGCTGTCTTTCTTTCGCTCTGTCTCACACACACACACACACACAGAGGTCTACATACAATTGTTATGTAAACCTACACCGATGACAAGAATAGCTTTGTCATCTGTGTTTTACTGTCACATAAAAACCTAATGCCCCGGTGCACGCATACACCCACGCATGCTCATGTGCATAATGTTGGTGCGTGCAAACTCTCCCCCACACACTCACATCCACACAGGATAAGTAATAATGGGCTCTGACAAACAGCTTTTGTGCTTGGAAACAAAGTGTACCCCCTGCTGTCACCCACACAAACAAAAACACACATTCACTCACAGTGTGAATTACTCAAATTCTAACAGGGGAGGACAGTGTAAAGGCAAATTGCTGTTTTTCTTCATATCTATTTGTAGAGGGGGTATTGAATATAATAATTTAAGCTAACAAATCACACCATATTGTGTTCAGCAGGCTCTGTGTGGTATATGATGATTTACAGTCTGCAGAACATCTGTTTGTACATGTGCAGCCTTGATGTGTAACAACGGATTGTTTCTTTAAAGTGAACACGGTTACAACTGACATCTGACCCCATTAACATGCGGCGGATTAACACAACATGCAGCACCATGTTCTTTATCTTACCGAGGCCCCAATAAGCCCGGTATGTCAAATACCATGCAGTTTACCTTACTGTCATGAGTGAATGAGTACTCTGTGCTTTTCCTTCGATCTGACAGATGAAGCCCAACATATCAGAGTTGTTGTGACAAGGAGAAGCATTGCATCGTGACCAGTGAATGTATGACGTGCGGTTCAATCAAGGAACAGCGTATGAAGATTCACAAGGTTTGATGGTCAGAGCTGGTCAGAGAAACAGGATGGTCAGTGATGCTGAAAAAGCATCAACAAACATGACAATCAATGGGTAAAGCACAGTCAAGCCCCCTCAGGGCTTTAGGTCACGGAGACTGAATAGACAACCGAGCTCTGTGTGTTTCACTTGGTTCTACAAATGGGAATACAGTTAACAACAGGTTTGAATCCTTAGTTTGTCAGGGAAAATAACTGACATTGTTCCCTCCATTTGGAGTAAATTTGGAGTAAAGTGCCTTGTGTAAGGCACTTTACTCCGAATTGCTTTTGTAGAGCTGCACAGTGGCCAGCAATAGACTTACCTTGGTGGTATCAAGCGGATCATCAGTGTATCATCAGTATAGAAAGACTAGTGTTGAAAAGAAAGAGCATGGACTCTGAGCTTCTCTGGTTGAAAGATATAAAACAAATATTGTAAAGTTTGCAAAGTAAAAATTAAAGAATGTTTGCAGCCACAAAGGTCACTGACTATCTTTATGCACACCTTTCAGTCCGTGCAATTATGCATCTCTCTGATTATTTATGCTGAATTTATGGCAGATGGAATGAGATATTTCTTTGACAGTTGATTTTCTTACAGTACATACAGCTGTGACTGCTTAACACTCAACACCGAGGGACACTGACATTGCTCACTTTGAATACTGATTCCATTCATCAAGATCAGACTACCAAGTCAGATATTCTATAACCCAGTCACTCTTCCTCCTCTCTCAGCATCCAGTACAGGCTTGTCTGGCCTAATGCAGAACCTATCACAAGATTCCTTGGGGCTCGTTCACTAATAGGTATGTAGAAATGTTCCTTGTGCGCAGGATCTTGTTCTTACCCCTGTGCGAATGTTAGTAAATCAGTATCATTCTAAACTGACAGGTGCGTTCCTGCAATTTGCAATTAGCATAGCACCACGCTTCATTTCCCTATTTAAGGAAAACCCTTTTGCAAAGAGATGCAGCGGTGGAGAGAGAGATTCAAGTCATTGAAATAAAAGGAATCACGGCCTTTCAAGGTAAAAAGAGGTTTTTCTTCTTTGGTTCTAATGCTGAAGTCAAAACAACTGTTTCTGAGACAGAAGCCAGAAAAGGTACTGTAAAGAAATCTGTACAGAAGAAAGGGGCTTGCACTGCAATAGGCGGTGTTGTGTCCCCTGAGGTGCAGACTGTGGCTTAAGTTAAGAGAAGCGGTTCAGTATTAAAGGGTTAATTTGGGTTAGGTTGTATGAGGTACAATCAAAGGTGGGGTGGAGGTTGTGTTACTTATCCATAGTCAGAGTCTTATCTGCAGTAGACACCGGTCAGCGCACCAGTTTGGAGAACCGGAGGCAAAGTAATGTACAGCTGTGGAGGGTCCGCAACAAAACGTGTTTTATCCACCTAAAAGGCCGAGCTAATCTTTGTTCTAATGTACTATTTACATTGGCTGTAAAAAGAACTTCTTTTTTGGCACCTTTGTTTCAGTGGTTTGAGGCTGTTCTAATTACGCTGGCAGAGTAAGGACAAATTCAAGTTGGAAAACGTTGATGAATCCTTAAATTTTGCTCAAAATATTCATACAGAGGGTTCAAATGAATGGTGCGAATGAGGCCCCTTGTGTGTGTGTGTGTGTGTGTGTGTGTGTGTCTGTGTGTATGCAGCTGATTGTAGAGCCTATTTCATAAATCAAACGAGCTCAAGGTGTGGGAACAGAGAGAGAGAGGAGTTAATGGCAGACTGGTGGTGTAGGGGATGAAGACGCCAGAACCTGAATCCACCAGTGAATTGTACCAGATGGAATAATTTGCATAAATGCTACAGCATCAATTATCTGCTCATATCTGCGGCCAAACATACAGTTCTGGGGCTCGCAAGATTCAAGCATGGCGCAAAGTAAATGGAGTGAGAGCAGTAAATGAATAAATAATGAACAAGATATTTGCTTAACATTATATAGTAATAACATGTAGACAAAGCTAATAGATCTCACAGTACCTCTATTACAGGTAATTATATTAGCTTTTATCAGAGCCGACTGATCCACCGGGCAGAAGAGCCACTCCACTTGGGGTGCGGCCCTCCTCAACCAATTACAGAAAGATATCTATCTGATTTTTCTTTAAACTAAAATAACATCCCCCTCACTGACTTTGTTGACCTGCCCTTACACCGGACTAAAATATGTTTGTAGCCTTGAAATATTTAAATTTCAAATTAAATTTAAGATTTTTTAAAGCCTTTTGTTTGCAAAATTGTATTTAGGACAATTTAAGACTTTTTAAGAACCCGCAGACACTTTCACTGTTGTTTTATTGTTGTATTTTATTGTTGTTGCTAATGTCACTTGATGTTGTTTAGGCACTGTTGTTAAGAATTTAGTGATTTTGGAAAAGTGCTAAACAAATAAAAATGCAATGCAAAAAGATAGTTATATCATCTGAATATTTTAAAAGAAAATAAGGACATACATTTTTCAGTATGGAACGCTAAATAAATGATTGGTATCAGTGTATCTGATTGAAACGTAGAGAAAACAAAAGGGGGTCTGGTAATGTGTTTACAGGTTTGTTGTCATTTTAATTACATCTGATCACAATAGCCATCGTTTATCATTATGGAGCAGTGACAACAAAAGGACATACTATGGCCTTTTCCTCCCAGACAAAACCCTGATTCAGATCCAGCAGTGTAGTGTTCAAACTGTACTATAAAAAGTGGGGAAATCTGCAGCAGAGACGATACAATATTCTAATATTTTTTTGTTTTGTTTTGCAACATGTCAGCATGTTTCTAGTCAAGACTAATGAACGCTTTCCAAAAACTTTGAGACAAGGCCTATATTTAGTTCTGCAGTGGTCACCTGTGAGCTAAACCTTGAAAAAAGTTTGCTTTTGGTTCTAAGCCTGCAGTGTGGAACATTTTGTACTTTCCCAAATGTTTTTTTTTTTTTTTAACTTACCAAAAAGAGGCTTTTGATGCAGTGTTACTGAGTAATGGTACTCAACCTGTAGATCAGATGATTCTGGATGCTTGTAGGTTTGATGGAGAAAAGCTTGACGAGAGAAAGAGGTAAGGTAGCAAAAGAAAGAGATGAAGAAATGCATGAAAGATTAGGAAATTTTAAACCCACAACATTATGTAGTGCATGTCTTAGCTGGTTGATCCACCAGAGGCACCAGTCTGTCACACCATTTGATACTGACTGATGTGCTGGATCTGAATCCACAACATTTGAAGATCCAGCATCCCACAAACCTTCACACTGTTTGATAAATTTGCAGCTACAAAAAAAAAGTAGGAGGAAAGGAGTTGAAAGCTAAGATGACAATAGGAAGACAGCAAAGATGAATGTGAAGATCCTGATGGTGCAGAACCTTTGACTGGCTTGACAGCGTTGGAGCCTTTGCCTTTACTCAGCCTGCTGCCTATCACATCTTTAGGTGGTTGGATAAACCTTACATCTACTGCTACACTGCATGTGAATGACTGGCAGGATTATGCTGTGATAAGCAGATATTACCACATCTGCCGCCGGGCTGGTCTTTGATCAATGGCTGTGTGACAACCACACATTCACACACACATCGGCCTCACAAACACTGGCAATGACACCTTTTTGCAACGAATTTCCTTCCCTCTTTGTCAGGAAATCACTGTAAATCTACATCAAGAAGGCCCGTTTACCTTTCACGTTCCAGAATGTGGAATATGGGGAAGTGGGCTGAGATGAAAAACATATTGTCAAGAAGAATTGCTTGAGAAAAGATTATCAGTAAAAGGAACAGGGTATAGTGTCTCTGGCTCATTTCAATAAGATGCAAGCTTGTCTCTTCCTCTTCACGTTGCCTTATCTCTCACACTGCCCGCACTGCCTCTTGCTTATCTACCGTAACCCCCCGGCACAATCTCAGAATGCACACACAATGTGTGTGTGTGTGTGTGTGTGTGTGTGTGTGTGTGTGTGTGTGTGGATGTGTGTGCACTCGCCCTGTTGGTATTGCTGTCTTTGTGGGGACATAAGATTGATTTCCATTTATTCTCTACAGCTTTTGCCTAATCTTAACCATAGCCAGCTAATGCCTGACCCTGACCCTAACTCCTGCCCAAACTTAACCCGAATTGTAACATTAAATCTCCACTGAGGTGGACAATAAAGTTATTTCAATTCAATTCAATTAACTCAAACTTTAACTGTGGACCACCCAAAATGTCCTCACAACAACAAATGTCCTCAGAGCCAGTGGTAATGATGATACAGGCATACATCACAGAAAAAGGAATTTATCTGAATTTATCTGAGCTGTTACATGTTAGGCTACCATTCAGACAGTGCAGACTTTAGTTATGATATTCAAGTAAATAATATCAAGGAAAAAGGGATTATTTCTGATGCAGGGTATGTGTTATATCGTCACCCTATTAAAATAATGGCCTAAGTCATATTTTCAAGTGTTTGGGAACACACAAAAAATGCAGAGCATATGATATTTAGAGCATAAATAAATATGTAAATAAACTCATAAAGAGCATGATCCTTTCAACTAAGGATTTGGGCGATTTTACCAGAGATGGCCAGTATTATCAAGAGATGATTTAGTTCAAAAACTCATTTTCATCAAAAAATGACTTAGGCCATTATAGTGTGACGATATAGGCCCACAAATTACAGTAAATTTAAAGTAGGACAAGGTACTGTCATTGTTGGAGAAGAATTTTTTCAACAAGGCCGGTGCTGAGGGTGCTGTAAACACACGTGTGAGGGAGGCTGTCTATGCATATCGGGGAGAACCAGCGGTCCTGACAGCTCCGGCAGGTAATGCTGTTTCCAAGGTAACGGCGAGACACCTGAAGCAGTTCCATGGAAATTGTTTCCGAGGCATGACTGGGCGTATCAGATTGGTAAGGCTGGAAGCAGACTCCCTCTAAGTGCGCGCAGACACGCCTGTCAATGAGTCTCATTGCCTGGGTTTAGCTCAGTGGGATTTCATTATGGAAAATCCATTTCCTGTTAAGGGGTTAGATTAGGTCAGGCTGGATATCCAATCAGTGCAGATCAGCTCAAGAAAGGGCTGTGAACAGCTTACGGTGTCATCATCATCATCATGGCTATCATGGGTACCATCATTATCACATGCAGCAGCAATACTCATATTGTTTCAAATGTAAAAGCATCATCAGGAGCAACTGTCTTCTTTCTACTTTTCCCAAAACAAGCAGAATCTGTTTAAAAATCTATGTGAAAAAAAGTGTTTACAGTCTCCTTTGATGATGCAATCACTGCAGTCATCACCATCGTCATCACTGAACACTTCTTTATTTTTACTCTCATCCTCATCATTATTGGAGGTGACTGGATTCAACTCCTGCCACAGGTGAAGGGTGTAGTATAATTGCTGTAATGTTTTGCATTGCACTTCCAAACAATCACCTCACCACAGCGTCACTGAACTCAGCATCCCTTAGCTCCCAAAACAAACAAGCATGAGCTGTTCTGACACGAGTGAAGCAACTATAAATGATGAAAAACTAGAATTGAAGGTGGTGTCTAACCTTTCATATGTCTGC
>OMLF01048632.1:0-11718 GCA_900302615.1 Holocentrus rufus | reverse complement strand
CACACACACACACACACACACACACACACACACACACGCATGCACGTGCACACGCACACACACACACACACACACACACACACACACACAGGGTTTACTGTAATCTGTGGCTTGCTGCCTCTGGCACTAATGAAGTCATGCTGCTCCTCTCTGATGAAAACTCTCCGAGACAGCACACGAACATACCTCTCACACAAAACACACATGCATACAAACACACAATGACATTCACTCATATATGTGTGTGTGTATGTATATATATATATATATACAGCCTGAATCTTTTTGAGCCGTCTTTTCATCTCTCCATCTCCACATCTGATATCTTCCCAATCCTTCCTCTGTCTTCCTTTATTGCTCTATCTCCATTTACTTGCAAGTGTATCAGTGTAAATATAAGTCATTGTGTGTTTTCCTGTGTGTGTGACGATGTACACGTGTCTTTATACATGTGTGTATAAGCATGACTGTATGCACTGCTTGCTGAGTGTGTGTGCAGCAGATAGAAACAACTCTATATGTTGCTCTGGTTTCCATCAATCAGAGGCAGAAAATGAGTGGCAAGAAAAACTTCTTCCTCTGACTGTTATCGCACCGTGGCAAAAGAGAGGGGCGGGGTATAAAGTGGAGAGAGGATTTCAGTGCTAATCCTCGGCCTGTGTGAGTGTGTGTGTGTGTGTGTGTGTGCATGTGGCCGAGTGCATCTGTGTGCTTATGTCCTGTATGTGTTTTTCATGCAAGCAACTGCATGTATCTATGTGTGTGTGTGCACCTGTTTGTATCTCTGTGCATGCATTTGTGTGTGTGACTGTGTCTATCTTTGTGTGTGTGCATGCCTGTGTGTATATACAGTATGTGTGTGTGTTTGGTGTTCAGACTCTTTAGTATTCTGCACAGTGTGCAGACAGCCTCCTGGCACAGCGACACCTGGTCACGCCTCAGAGCATCAGGCCTCTCTAGGACACCTCTGATAGAGGCCTCCCAAACCACCTCACACACACACACACACACACACACACACACACATACACACACACACCTCCATAAGCTTTCATGTCTTTGGCCTTATTTCCCGGTCATTTTTCTTGCATATTTCCAAATATTCATTGACCTCCCCTCTCATACAGAATAAAATGCATGACCCCAGTAGCCCTCCGACAATATCCATATCCAAGTGTTCGCTCTTTGGGCTGCAGTGTATCAAATGACATTTTTCATGCTGACAAAGCCTATGTGAATAATTGAACATGAAAAAAACATACAGATCACAAAACCAGTTCCTCCCCAAATCATACTGTATTTTGTCAGTTTACCCCTCATGTGACTGAGCTACTTAGTCAGTAGTTATTCCTCCGTCTGTAACTGTAAAATCATATGACTATGATGCCTGACTGTGGCCAGATAAGAAGCATAAATAAATAAATAAATAAATAAATAGTTGATTATTACTTGGTGAAATAAATAAATATTTTTTTTATTATTTTAAAGTGTTACTGAACAATTAAGTTTTGCAAATTAACAGGACAGCTTTCTGTTCAAATTACAATCTGCATATCACATCAATGTCCTTCAGCAATCATTTGAAATTGTACCAGCATGACTAAATATGAAATTAATGTGAACTGCATCTCAGAAGTCAGCTGAGGCTCATAACTACAATAGAATATTCCTCTTCCTTCAATCTAATCTTGTTACTGGTTCTGTCCTCACAGTGAAGGCGGCCATATTTCTGTAGATGTCTGTCCTTCCTCTGACTTAACATTTCACACACTGTCTGGGCTCAGCGCTTTTACAACGGAATGTCAAATTTTGAATATGAATATGCTCCCTGGTTCAGAAATCTGTCTAGAAAAAGTCTTGGCTGTCTGCTATGTATATGTTTGTGTGTGTGTGTGTGTGCGTGTGTGTGTGTGTGTGCGCACCCCTGCTCATCTGTCTCACAGCTCAGCCCACACTCAGGAGTAGTTGAACCCCACAGGGGATCTCAACTGCTGTCTGAAACTGCATCTGTGATGTCTGTCTACAAGAGCTCGGATTGGTCTGTAAATTTGAGGCTGATCTAAGGTTGTTGTAAGGTATCCAAGGTAAGGTATTGATGATGTCATTCTAATTAAGGATATTTTCAAACCATACATTTTGAACCCAAACCCACATTACTCGAGCAGTTATTTGAGAAAATCTAGTCGACAAAAAGACAAATGAAAGGGTGAAGCAAATTGTAGAAGAGTGAATTTTGTTTTTATTACACCCAGTAAAGGAAAGGGACTACAAGTTTCTTATCTCACTACCTGGACCAAAATAAGGAGAAAAAAGATCAACTTAAATGGCAACTTGACCCAATGACGCCCGAAGGCCAAGGACAATTACAAGCGATTCATGATAAATAAAAGTAATCAATAACTGGGAACACACAATCAGACAAGTGGGTTTAGAGTCGAGACAAGAGAGTTCTGCTCTGCGTCTGGCAGGTCGACAGTCCCACCGTTATCCTGCAGGGTGTCACAGAGGAGCCAACCACCTCCCGACATGTCGCCACCATCTCCCACAGGCCAGACTGCTGGAAGAAACCTGTCAATACTAAAACACTGCTCACACACACACACACACACACACACATTACACCAACGCTCATGGATAAAGAACAGATACACAGATCCATTAAACACAGCAGAATTAGATGAACTCAAGTTTGGGAAACACCGTCTTACCTGTTCAGCAAAGTTTGAGCCATTTTCTTGGTCGCTCCTGATTCTTTGCTTCTTCATTATTTGCTTCTACAAGTTCAGTTGCCATTATAATTCTTGTTTTGCAGTTTGTGTTTAACACTTGCAGACTTTCTGCAGAGCGGATTCTACCGGGCTTGTTGGCCGAAGAGGGGACATGTTTTTCTGCTATTGTTGTGAATAATACAACACACATACACTTTTATTATTTCTGCTATGTAGCCTGTATCGTCCCAATGCACCATGACACTATCTAATCTGGTGATATATGCCTGGTTTTGCTAGTCACATCTGACCATTTGAGGCTCTGGTAGAGCCAGTGGGTAAAGTTTTTCTGTTCAAACTCAAGAACTTAACTTATAAAAATGCATCACGTTGCTTTTAGTTTCACAGAGAAGAGTTAAAGTTTTACACAGTCTCCTGTACGATGCACACTTAAAGGAATAGTTATGAATATTTGAAGTCTATTCCTCCAACGCTGCCAGTAGGTTAACCTCATTTTCATCTTCATTCATCTAGTTTTCATACTGGACACAGTCCCTCAGATTTTGTAGAGAATATTTGATTTGATTTTTATACCATCAGCGTCTCAAGCGTACCATGATACTATAGGAAATAGAATCAGTGGCACATAGAATTTAAGTCAATTTCTCAGCAGAGACATGTAAAGTAGTTAAGTCCTTGTGTGTCATTGCATGTCGTTGCTATGGTGTTTCCACCATAGCAACGAGAAGAACAAATCACCATAGGTTCTGAATAAACCAGTCTAGATGCAAAATCCTCGGTTCATTCACTGAATGGGACAAATCTGGATTGGGACAGCTCAAACCTGGAGATCTGAATGCAGCCTGAATCAGTCCATATGTAAACA
Organism: Holocentrus rufus; assembly: GCA_900302615.1. Taxonomy (NCBI): domain Eukaryota; kingdom Metazoa; phylum Chordata; class Actinopteri; order Holocentriformes; family Holocentridae; genus Holocentrus; species Holocentrus rufus. The sequence goes on along the minus strand of OMLF01048632.1, from coordinate 8,124 downwards.
ATGCCAGGAGAAGGGCTACGAAGTTCTCAAAGGGGTCCTGTAGGCCTTTTACACTCACACCCCTAAACTAAATATCACTATAGAAACCTCAGCTATAGATCTGGGCTCCGCCGTGTCATCAGAGTTAATAAGTACTAATGTCACAGATGTTATTTATGCTTGTACAGCTTTAGTTATCTGTAGAGGTGAGTTGGTAGTCTCAAACTGATATGCCCTCTACCTGCCAAAATGATATATGGTGGACGCACTCCTAAAATAGTTGAAGGACAGCATTTCTACAAGAGGAATGACTTTATCAAACATCTTTTCCAACGACAGACACGCGCACCCACCCACACACAGCCGTTTTTGAGTAGACCACTGCTGAGCAAGGATAACAGCGTCACAGACAAGAGCAGGTGAACCCTCCTCTCTTAACAACAACACGTACACCTCAGAAGTTGTCTACAGGAGAGCTTCACATTAAAAGTAAACCAAGGACATAATTAATATTCTGATCACTGAACGGAAGTTTGCCAAGTTGCAGAGCATCAAAGAAGAATCAATCTGAGCCTCCACTGTATGCATGCAGGTTCCAGGGCTCAGCTCCAATGTAATAAACTGGAAGAGGGATTTATCACCTAGGAGTCTGCCGGGTCCTAACCGTGTACCCCTATGCAGCAACAGTGCTCAAGTGTCTCTTCCTCTACCCCTCTATCCACCTCACACTCACAAATGAACATCATCACTTTCATCTCACACACACACACTCAAAAACACGTCCACTCACACTCACACAGAGGCAAAAACAAGGGAGTACAACTGATTACAGCGTCATGAGCCAAGGACAATGTTTTTGGTGGAATGCAGTGTGTTTGTACATTATGTACTCGTGTTGTCCCCATTCATATCTCCAGAATGCACAGCATATGTGCAGCTAATACTGAATATTAAAACCAGACAGGAGATGGAGCGTTGAAAATGCATGCATCCCAAATTACCTACTGAAAAGGAGAGGATGAAGAATGAACTAGAATAGCACTGGGTGTCAAGAAGTGATATCTATATTACTCATTAAAGAAGATTGTGGACCTTCTTTAATGAGGAAATGTCCAATTCTGTTCATGCAAACAGCATGCAGAATTATTTAGTGGACATAATGCATTATTTCAAATGCTATTTCATATGCTTTTGCATTTGGAAGACACTGAAAATGTAAAAGTCAACATGGTTTACATCACAGCAGGTTAACAGATTTGGACAGCAGGGTAACGTAGTGAGGAAGGAGGCCACACTTCAAATGGAGGTCATCATTTGTGCCGGTATACATTTACCAGGCTAAAGTGTCCCTGACTCTGGACCAAACATTTCCAGGGGTGCTGTTGGGTAGCTGACCCTGTGCACTGAGAGCAAAAACTATAACATTCAAGAATCACTGAATTAAATGTTGAAATTTGATTTTTAGGTTTAATTGACTGACAAAATGGTTGTCAGTCAAAATGGGATTGAATATGAATGACTATGTGTGTTAGATGAGTGTTTGTTGTGGATTGTTTTCCAGCTTGATTTCTTACCAAGCTGTTTTTCAAAGTATGCAATGTCATGGAAATTCTTAAATAAAAAATGAGAGAAACAGTCTGTTTGTTTTTGTCTTCAATTGAATATTACAATATGGATACCAGCTGGGCATTCAGAGGCTCAGTGCAGAATGCAAAGCTCATTCTCAGGGCAGCAGAGAAAATTCTCAGTATTATACTTGAGTGTAGTCTCGTCTTATTGGCTCATTACTTAAAACAAGTAGAAAAACAAGATATGTTTGGGTGCTCTCTCACACACTGATAAGACATTCTGTACTTTTCCAGCCACAGTTTTAAGACACATAATGTAAGAGAAGGGTCTGTGTGTGCAAACCCTTTAAACACCAGGCACCAAATGATTTTAATAATTAATCCTTATAAACGTAATGAACAAGTAAAGATAATAAAACATTATAATAAGCCATTATAATTGCAAAGAATAAAAATTCCTTCGCAGCATGTACACTGACAGTAACGTAACCACAGCTACTGTACAACTGTCCACTCATGCATTTATTCTGAGGACTGATTATTTTTCTCATTCATTTCATCCTTGTCTAAATCCTCGTCTTCCTCCCTCTTCTTACAATCTCTGTCTAAACATAACATCATGTGACACAGTTCGATTTTAGTCATGAAAGTATCAGGCTGCCCCAGGCTGTGTTCATAATTATGTTGAGTACAATGTGAATATGTTTGTGTGTGCAGGTCATATATTCCATGTAGCCATGGGTAAATATAGTCATTGTTTATTGTTGGACATGGAGGAACATTTGAAGAGGCACAGTGAGCACATGGTGCCATATATACTCTATATAGGGGGTCTGTTCAGATGGTTCAGCATAAACAAACAAAGATGATGGATAAACACACCTTACATGTAAACAGTCACATACTGGCCCCAGCATGTCACAACTTTCTACCTAATCATTTATTCAAGACAGACATGTTTTGGCTCATGTCGTCCTCAGCACCAATGTAGATCCACACATAAATAATATCTGATATATTTAGAAATTTTTTTAATCTGCATACAGCTGCATACCTATGAATTACAACTATCTGAGTACAGACTCCATACATTAATGTTTGTATTGTTTGTTTTATTCTTCAGCCTCATAACCCAAATCAAACTGGTATAAAATCCATTTGTAGCTGCACATAGAAAGTTGATTTAATATGAGCTGTTGGCTAGCTTAACAGAAACGGAGCGAGCTGTTAATCAGCTGCTCACAGCTGTTGAAGCAGACTAATGCAGGTAAAGTGATGCGGTTCAAGTGATGTTATAGTACATTACACACAGTTCTTGACCAGTCGGATTGCTTGAACAAGTCGGGCTGACCCCAAAATGTCCACCAAGGAGAAGAGAAGAGTCTTAGTCTGCCAAGTTTTCACTGGTCAGTTAGTTCGTAAAATCAAATCATTTGGGAGCTGCACCTTACGCCTAGCACTCTTTATTTGAAACCACAGACACAGGAAGTGGTGGCACTCAGTCACTTTGGCAGCTTTATACTGACTTATATTTGTGTTTACACAATGAAGGTATTATTATTATATTATTATTATAAGTGTGGGATCATATTGAGAGTGTAAAAGGACAACACCAAGAGGGTGACATGTAAACTCATTCATCAACCTGAAACATGTAAGCAGCCTTACGTTAGCCACCTAGCATGGCCACTTTAGATAGCCTAGGCTAAAGAAATAAATATATAAGTGTCTGTGGGGACTGGGGAAGCAAAATGACTTCACTTACTGTATGTTTAACTCAATGTGCTTTTCTCTCTATAGGCACATCCACATCAGAATCATTGACTCGTGTCCTGCCTCGTAAAATTTATATATTGTAAAGGTTCATTAGTACGTTTTGTATTACTCTGTGTTGTAGCAGTGTTAACAATGTTGGCTATTTAGAAAAATAAATTCTCAGCCCCGGAACTCAAACCATTTTCTGACCTCCCCCCAAAAATATATATTTTAATAATTAAATGAATATCATAAATGTGCAAAGACTAGTCGACTAATGGCTTGAACTAAAGGCTACAAGTCAACTAGGAGAATCTTTCCACACCTGTGTCTGTAGTATAAACAAAGAAATTACAATAAAACATTTAGATGGTAGGGCGGTGCTGCAGCGTTAACAACAGGCAAGCAGCTAGCTTAGAGAGGCGCTCACTGTCTACTATTGTCTGGATGGGAGGAAAGTTGCTCCATTTTTCCCAGTCTGTGATGGTTGGAGCCCAGTAATACGACTGACGGAGGTTAACGGTCGTAGCAACTGCAATGACCATGTTTGGCACGAGCAAGCCATAACATTAAGTGATGTTTGCTTTTGCTTTTCTGAGGCGGAAAAATGATTAGGCCTATGTTTTCAAACATTATCCAGGAAGTTAGTTTGTCATCATCTGACATCGTGTCATCGTTTTGCTAATTTGCTAATAGTCCACGCACATCCTTTTAAAGCCTGGACAGCTCGCTCTATTAGAGATCAGGAGGCGTAATGGTGGAAAACCTTAGACAAATCACCCTTACCTCAATTAATGCTATGACTGTCATGTTTTTCAGTTTTGATTTAAAGCAAACACCAGGAAAAATCTGTCTGAGCCCCACAGTTCAAAATTATCAACCTAAGTGTCAGTGGCTTAATTCACTTTGTCGATAGGAGGCCTGCAGAGTACTGCCTGCTGTTACAAAGAGCAGTTTTTATGTCAGCTTAGGATGCACGGCCACATCAGAGACAGACAGGCTCAGACAGAGAGGTACACGAGCATGCAGGCCGACACACAGAGACAGACATGGTCATCTCTAGGAAAGGGTCCTGTCAATAAATGGACAAACAAGCGTAGACTTACAATCATTTCAGGCCTGAGGGATCTGAGGAGAGGCAGTAGGGGAGAGGGAAAGGATGAGAGAGGGAAGAGTCAGACAGCACCTGCAGCTGATCAATACACTCACAGAGGATCAATAATCCATAGCCCCCTCTTGCTCTCCAGTTGCTAGATGAGCAACCAAACCTGAAGCCTGTGATCCCCAGACCTGACTTCAGACCCCGACCATGACCTCTTTGATGAGTCACCCTAGACCAGCAACTTCAGTCGTCAGTGCACCAAAGCATTTGGATGAGTCACAAAAGCATTCAGGGAAATTTGTTTGCAAAAATGAGCTAATGCTTACTAATATAAAAGCATGTGGGAAATTACTTCCAAACACCGGTCAACTGCTGGTAAATGTTGTCTGTGGCTGTTAAAGTGGTAATCTGACTTTCCTGACATCACTGGTGATAAATGGTCATTGCTTGTTGTGGTTAGGGATGTGCATAACGGATATTTTTTTTTTGTTATGTACAGTTGCTGGAAGTGGTCTTGGTGGGCCAGCAGGGGGCTGTGTGGTCCCTCTGGTCCATATAAAATCCCAGTGCTGCAGTACAGTGATGGGAACGCTGTGCTGTAGGAGATGCCGTCCTTCCGACGAGACATTAAACTGAGATCCTGACTCACTGTGATTAAAGATCCCATGGCACACAGAGCAGGGGGTTCCCCGGTGTCCGGGCAAAATTCCCAACCTCGCTCTCTCCATCTGGCCACCAAATCATCCCCCAGTGGCTCCATGACTCCCTCCCTCTCCTCCTCGAGCTGATGTCTGGTGGCTGCCGTGCATCACCCAGTGGGTGCTGCACATCGGTGGCTGTTGAGGTGAGTTTCCCTTGTTCAGTAACTATTTAGCAACCTTGGGTTCCTTGAAAGCTGCTTTATCAATTGAAGTCATTATAATTATTATCATTATTCTGATTAATATTATGAGTGCTACTGTAATAATTCCACAGTACTAAAGTGGTGATAAGGTGGGATGCAGTTATCAGGCTGGCGAGTGGCCACGGTCGGACTCTGAGCATATCTGGCAGGTTGAGCACATCTGGTACTGACACCAGCGGTCCATTGCCCTTCATGAATGATTGAGGAGGCAAGACCATGCAGGAATAGTTCTATCCAGGGGGACGGCGGAGCTTCCCCGGCCCGCTCCAGCCTCATCCGCCTTTTCATGCATGACTCGTACATGACATAGTTTCCAAAGATGAGCCTGAGGGGGTTGAAATCACCATACCTGTGTTCCACTTTGTTTCACTCACTCAGGGAACAGCAGTTACAAACATAATCTGTATAGGTTTAATCACTTCTGCTAAATCAGTGATCGTACAACAGACGTCATTTAGAGGAGTCCCCGAATGAAAAGAATAGATTTGGCCGACCTAATCTCCTACTTTCCTACTAATTAATCGATTAGATTGCATTGTAAAAATTATAATCTGTGCTATCAGAGCTTATGGGACACTGGCTGAAAATGACAAGGTGATGAACAGGCTACATGTTGAGAAAATGTTTTTGCATGTTTACAGTCCAAAGCCTATTGTTCAGTAAGTTCAGAATATTGGATAGTCAGTGGGTTTCCTCTAATGAGCTTTCAATTACCGTTCGATGGCTTATTCTACTACAACCGAGCATTATGCATTGTTTTTGTTTAATATCCTGCAGACAATACAGTAGTTGCTTGTTGGGACTTAGGCCTAGTCCAACAGCACATGTATTAGTCTCCTAGGCTTCTCATTTTCTCATTTTGATTTATCTACACAAGAACAAGCTATTTGCATTGTATTATTCAGCAAGTGAAATCACGGCAGGTGCAACTGAAAATGCACCAGGCCTCAGTGTTTGCAAAGGTAAAGGCTGAGGAGTCCAGTTTATTCATAAAGCAACATGCTAGTCCTGCAGATCACTACTCTGGGGAAATCTAGGGGTTGTATTTGGGATTGTCAGAGCCTATTTCTGCTCACCAAGCACATCCCCTCACATCAATCACAAACACACACACACACACACTCCTGCCCTGAAGTAGGCTTTCCTTCCTGTTCTCACAAAAACACACAAACATATACACGTGCACACAGACGAAGACCCTGAAGTGCGGCTTCCCCCGTGCCCCCGCACACACACAGAGCAGCATGTCAGCTCTGATTATCAGCACTGTTCGCTGCTTGCTCCAGGAGCTTCTATTTTAGATCTGTTTTCCTCTTTGCTCCACACAAACACAGGCTCCGCTTACATTTTTTTTCATTTCAATGTGATTCGTTGGGATCTGATCATAAAGATATGATCGTACGAGAAACGCACTGCTGCATCTCCACGTTTGTCCTGAAAATGTCTGCTGCATGCAGCTCCTGTGGCCATTTAAATCTGTGTCCACATGAGGCCTACTTCCTTTGTTCCCCATCTCTTACGCCACATCTCTTCATGCGCATTGGGACTGGATTACACAGACTGTGGAGGAATCTCAGTTCACCATTAACGCCTGACCAGCTTCACATTTGGGCCTGAGGAAATCCAATAACACTGTCAGCAAAATCTGATTTTATGCCTCGGGATGTTTCACTTAATTACCCTATGATCAGATGGCAAATGTCACCTCTGAGTGGTATGTGTAACAAAAGGAACTAGTTCAGTGTTTACACCAGGCACTTTCCGTTTTTAAAAGTGAAGGACGGACACTTCAACATTCATTACAGACTTTGGCTTGTAAGAGACTCCCAAAGGAAATCACACTGGCTTATTCTCCTGCAGTAAAGAATCACAATCACTTTTTTTGTCAAGTACATTTCAGGTACAAAAAAAGTTAAAACCAATATCTTCCTCGTTAAAGTGATGTAATGAGTCAGTCACAGTGAGACCCAGAGGTTTGTCAGGGACAGGAAGAGAGAGCAATATAGAGAAAGACAAAGAGAGAGAGAGAGTTTTAACAGTGCTCGGCAGGAAGAGTGTATAAGTGCAAAAACAGTGACAACAGTATTTGCATGTCCCATGTTCCGCCACTGATATTGCTCTGAGACAGGTACATGTGACAGCACAGAGAGAGAGAGAGAGAAGAAGAGACGGAGAGCCACAACGACAGTCTGAGTCACTATGGGGAAAAAAAAGAGGGAGACAAAGTGAGAGAGCGAGACAGATAGATATACAGGCAGAGAGAGAGAGAGAGAGGGAGCAAGGGTGACTGCTGTGTGATTCATGGGGACTTTTACTGCCCAAGAAAGGTGTCACTTCCCATCACAGTTCAGAATCGGCTCGGTGCAGCACACAGTAGGTAATGCTACCCCCTCTCTCTCCCTCCCTCTCTCTCTCTCTCTCTCACACACAGTACAATAGACACACAGAGATAGAGAAGACTGAATTTAAAAGAGAGAAATCCCTAAGTGACAGAGCCTCACAAAGAAAGACCTGAAAAGCATTTAAAGATTTAACAGAGCATCAAACAATACGACGTCTCCAACAGAAATGCCATGGTGTATCACAATGGACGTGAAAAACAGCTTTGACTGAGGATTACAAAGTGAACAAGTCCAGTGCGTGAAGTAGGCATGTTAAAACGTCATGAATAAACTTGGGTTCAGGACCTCACATACAAAGGTGCGATAGATTTATATAGAGGCAGAGGATGCTCCTCCTCTACTTTTGAAAATATATTTTCTAATTATATTTCATTTAATTAAATTTTTTTAATTATAATTTTTTAGATATACAAT
>OMLF01048630.1:0-14565 GCA_900302615.1 Holocentrus rufus | reverse complement strand
CAACAATACCTTTAATTTTTTTGTATTTAGAATATATAACATCACTACAGCTACCCAACCCTGCAATACACACACACACACACACACACACACACACACACACACACACACATTTAATGCAACATGGCAGCTGCAGTATCCCCCCAAAAACTAGGCCATTAGAGGGTGGGAGGACAAGACAAGATGACAGGAGATTAAAACCTGGTATCTCCAAGAACAACCTTTTCATTATTCCATCAACAGCAGTGCAGTTTAGAAATTCAGCTGTGAGTTTTGAACAGGGCAGAAAGTTGCCAAAGATGGATACGTTCAGAAAAGAAAGCACTATCCTGTTAATTAAAAGGCACATGGGCAAATGCTCAAGCTGTTACAGTTACAGTTACAGTTGGCATTTGGCAGACGCTTTTATACAAAGCGACATACACATGAGATTTCAATACAACACAAGCAAGGTACTAGTTGGAGACAACGACAAGCTATGTGTTTACTGTTGACATTAAGATGTGTCACAAAAATTTCAATACCTGCAATGCCATTGCATACCAAGGTAATGCTTGTGCTACATCTCTGACAATGTATCCCTGCAATATTTGTGATCAAATTCAAGGGCTCACCACTGCCTCAGCTTGCCTATCCAAAAAGCTGAGGGGGACCGACAGGCAGGCAGACCTTTAGCTCACAGACAGAAACAGACAATGTAAGCAATAACGGTGGCATTGTAAACGAAACACATCCTCAAAGGGGTCACATAATGCAGCATTGTAAAGCAAAATTACACCCATCAGCAAAGCTGGAGGGAGGTTTTGTTTTCTTCCCCACCTATTGGCCTGCTTGTGAGCGAGATGTCTCAGAAAATTGCCAAGGGATTTGGCTGAAATCTAGCAGACAGATGGCTTGAGGCCCAAGATTAGGCTCCGTCCACACCAAGCTGGGGAAATCTGGTAATGATGTATTCGTGTCTTTTGCTTTCTGTCCATACTACGCTGTTTTTAAGTTTCCTGTCCACAGAAATATGTATTTTCTGTGCATATGCCCCTGACCTGTATGACATTTCAGCTGTTTATGGAAGTGTTGTCATAGCTTTTTGTAAGTGCTATACAAAGGCAACTGGACTTATTGGTCCTAGAAGACGTTTTCTAGAAGCTCCTTCAAACTGAGGAGGCCTTTTGGATGAGAGGTAAAACGTCTTCTAGAACCTCAAGCAAGTTCTGTTGCCTTGGTATAGCACTTAGAAATACCATGACCTGGATGAATGTGAATCTTGACAGACATGCTGTCATAGCTGTGTTAACCAAGAGGATTCTTGGATAGTGGAGGTAACTTAGCGGAATGCATGAAGGGCCAGCATGATCAAAATCAAGACACAAAGCAGACAAAAACAAGACAGTTTTCTATGTCTGGACAAACCATGAAATTAAACTGTTTTGAAAAGTAACTAATGAGTACAAGTCATTTTGGAGGTTGGCTTATACTTGAGATTAATTTCGATAATCATTTGTAAGCATTTGAAAGTGTATCCACTTTTGAGGGTGTACTCAAAAATATCAGTTTTTTGCGGTTGAATCCGCCATGTAAGAGTGAACGGAATGCCAAAATGGAAGGAAAAAATATGCATTTTCTAATTTTCCTCAGTTATAGATTATATAGTTATATATCCTGCTGGGAAGGTCCAACATCTGGGACTTCCAAGTCAGTTGCTTAACAGTGTTTCAATTAAATGTCATTTTCAAATAGCACTTCAGACCCATAAGAGAAATGATAAACCAGTATAAACTAGGGATGGGACGATACACTTACACTCACGACATGATGCACCTCGATATGCCAGGGTCACGATACGATACGTCACGATACAATATCAAAAAAAGTTGAAAAAATATTCCTGCCAATTTCTATATCAGCCTCCCTCTCTAGGTCATCAGGCCTGGCCTAAGAGTTTTTCTTAAACACAAAAAACAACATTAGGCTGGCTTTACACGGTGAAACTTTCACACAACTTTAGTTGGATGAAACTTAGGTGAAACTAAGTTGCAATTGAGTTGCATGGTGTAAAGCCCTCTGCAACGCACTTGAAACCTCTGTGAAACCCAGCCGCAACAGCTGCAAAACTCTCAACTTTGTGAAACTAGTTTCATGCAACAGCCAATCAAATACGCTGATAAGGTTCCGGGTGATGATGTCACATGACTGTTGAGCTGCGGGGAAAGTTGACGTTGCCTGGCGTTAATAAAGTCACCGGCCGCAGATCAGCTGAAAACTGAACAGTTTTGGAAAGTAGCGGTGTTTTCTCCAGCACGGATTAAAAGCCCAGAGCAGGTCTGTGCCGGACACAAGCACACTGAACCTGGGATCATGTAAGCAGCCTAACTGACGATTGTGTTGACCTAACGTTAGTAGATCTGTTTTCTTTGTGAAAATGCGTTCACGGTGGATAGGCTGCTGTGGATTTCCCCTCTTGTTTTAGTTGTAAGTTTGAATCAAAAATAACGCTAGCGTATACAAATGGATAAAGGTCCCAAATTGTGAAAAGGTGGAGGCTATTTATTTATTACATTTTTTGTGAAACCCTATAAGTGCACCTGTTGTTAGTGTGCCATCTATTGCTTAGCCTACATGTTATAAACAGCCTGATATTGCTTTATGCACCTCATAAGTGCGTACCCTGAGTTGGGAGAGTCCGACCCTGCCTACAACTACAAAACAACAAAAAGTTGCAGCTAGAAACACAATTGAAAAAACTGAATTTGATTTAACCATCATCAGGACACTGCAACACTTTAATTTTTTACAATTCAATCTTTAGGTACATGAAACTATAATTGTAGATAGGCCAATTTTCCTATTCATTGGCTGACAGCTGCAGCTTCTGGCTTTCATTAGTGGTAGAAGGCCTCCAATCAAGAGCGGTTTTAACAAGGACTGGCATCTTAACAAGGGCCGGCTAGCAGCAGGACTGTCCTAATTAGGAGAGGCTTCTGAAGAACTAGCTTATAGAGAGGATGGAAACAATAATCGGTAAATGGAAGAACCACCCTAAAACTGAATTCTCGTTTTGTCTAATGTTAAGTCAGTTGTGAACATCTCCGCCAATGTGAGATTTCACAGATTCAAGATGAAAGGCAGGAACATAATCAGCAAATGATGTTTTGGAGGTGACAGTGGGTGGGAGGCTGTGATGAGACCCAGCATGAAGTTTTTACAACAACATCAATAGCTTAGACTTAAAATGCACAAAAATTGGTCTATAGGTATTGGAGTCATTGTACCTATCAGTCATAAGGACCATTTTCTTACTTCCATTAATAGGTTTTCCTCCATACCTTCTGAACTGACCATGACAGGATTGAAAAATATGTCTACACCTTTATGTGGATTTGTTTTAGGGTGGATATTCCCTGTACAAATCCCTGGTTTATGAGGGACAGGGTACCGAGATAAGCCCCATCCTCTTCATTACCCCCACCCAACACACAGGCACACACACACACACACACACACACACACACACACACACACACACACCTTGTAAACTTCAGAGTATTTTACCAGCAGAATGTTGGGTACCAAGAGGTGATAAAGATAATGTTCTCTCTAACCACACACATCAAAGAGTCTTGCCTGGTGTTTATGTTTTACTCTATAATGGCGAAAGCCTGACTCAGCGAAACATCACACACTCTACCTTCGCTTACCCTTTCGTTGTCCTTTACCTATAAAAATCATTCAGCATACAACGCACATTTTACAGCATATTTACCAGTAGCTGGTTGTCTCTACATTCCAGCAGACTAATGGCGCATACATACTTTTCACAGTTCACAGTAGACTAAGCAATACAGTATCATTCAAATAACAATTAACAATATATTAGCTTTGTGTTTGGTGGTCTTTTAATTACTAAGCCTGAGATCACAGGTTGAAAGTGCCCTGGAATATCTGGAATATCCCTTCCCTGGGTTCCCTCCATCTTGTAGCACCTGGCTCGGTCATTTGTTATAATAAAACACGAAAGAATCCTTGAAAAACATGGGACAGCAGCCAACCAAGAATTTAATTGAGATGTGGTTTCAGTTCACTTTGTTTGTTTATTTCAGTCTCATCATGGCGAACGCACCTCTCAGATCCGGATCCAGAACACATTTTAATACCAATAGAAATGAGGTCATGAATTAAGATGTATTTATCACGAACGAAAACACAGATAGTCAAATTATACCACTTATTTAAAAAAATAGGATTAAGTTGCAAGTCAATCCCATTTTGTAACGAAAAAGGGCACATCGCTAGAGAACTAGGGAATTTAAAATGAATCTTCCGATCTCACTTATCGGTGAATGCGAATGTATCAGGAGCTGTCATGACACTGCCATCTCTTCCACACATCAATGAGATGATCGACCCTCTGGCTTTGCCTTTGTAAATGTTGTTGAACATAATTTTATGTTTGTGCTCTGTGTCTCTCAGAATTTGAATGGGGTTTCAGTGAGGACCTGTCAGCCATCTTGGTGAAAGAGGAAGAGCCTGATGTGGGTCAGAGGTTAGATCTGCCCCCTCTGGATGGCCCACCTCTTGTGTTTAACCCTGCTGCCCCACACAGAGGAATACCATGGAAACACACAGTTGACACGGTAGGGGAAAATGTATAAGCTGTGTCCCAAAAGCATGCTACATACTAATGCTAAACAATATATACTCTATACTAACCTTCATCACATCTAGACGTCTTCTGCCACTGACCAACTTCAAATTTGAAAAGCAGCGAGCGAATAAATACATAAAATTGTGTATCTTGTCAGCTATTTCAGTTTATTTTTGGTTTGGCTGGTTTTGATTATTGGGGGGGTTACAACTCTCCCATCCCCCCTAAAATCTACGCCTATGATGTACGTTGATACATACATTGATCTTCTTGTGTATACTGCATTTCGATGCTTTTAGAGTGTTCACACTACACTCTCGAAACTTGATCAGAATGACTATGTAGTATTAGTGCAATTAGGGCAAAATATTTACAATATGAAATATTATGCATATGGTTTTATTTAAGCTTTTGGCTTCTGACCTCTCCTGCACAATGACGATAGGTATAGTAATTTTGATGTTATGTGCAAATATAACCCAACCCTGCAAAAATTATGTCTATGCTGTATATGTAAGGTATCATCAATATCAATATTTGTGCAGTCTGTGGGTGGTGTTGTTCATATGCTTTTTTGTTTGTGTAGGAGTGTAATCATGACGACATAAAGCCAATAGCCATCAAAGATGAACCCAGAGAGATTGGACAGTACCTCAGCCTGCCCGGCGGTATGGATGTTTCCTGTGCAATCCTTGATTGGAAACAGTTCATGAGTAACTTTAAGAGTGCAAACTCGTGCAGAAGCACTAAGCCTAAACTCTCCTCCTCTTCAGAAGATGCTCTGCAGCTTCCCCCCACCCCTCCCAGCAGTAACCATGGAGACAGTGATGGCTCCCTCCCCCCTTCTTCTCCACACCTCCTTCTGCCCCCTTCTTCCCCCCAGCCACAGCAGAGGCCAGGAGGTCGTGCCTCTTCCTCTTCTTCTGCCATCTCCTCCTCGCCTCTCCTCACTGCACCACATGTAAGTAACAGAACCCTCTATTAATCATTTCTTCTATCTCCTCTGGCTCTTAACTTCTTTCCTTTCCTTGTTGGTCTGATTCAGAAGCTAGTCCTAGATTGTTATAATGTTCATCCAATTTTCTTGGATTAATTGGGTTAAATGCTCTCATCCTGGTATACAGAACTCCTTCATTAAAGGAAAACTCTAATGTTTTGGGCAAATGACCCGTTTTCCGACTTACCCAGAGTCAGACAAGATGTTCGATACCATTTTCACCTCTATACTGATACACTGTGTAAATAAGACACCCTCGGGGTTGCTGTAGGGTTTATTTTTCATTTTAAGAGAGCTAGGCTAATGACTCCTGTAGACTTCAAGTCTTTATACTAAGCAAACACGAAATGATACCCATGGGAACCGAGCCAGTGGACATCTAGGGTGAAAATGGTATCGAACAAGTTGGAATAAGGGCATTTTGCCTAAAACGGAGTATTCCTTTAAATGAACAGATCACTCACTGAATCAACAAAAGACATTTGTAAAATTTCAAATTTCAGATTAATTCTTTCCTATATAATCTCTGGGGTTTTTTTTTAGTGAGAGCCAGAATTACCGATTTGAAATTTCAATTATGTTGCCATTTCTGTTCTTGAACCAATTCAACTCATTCACTTTTGTTTAATTGTCTAAAGCTGCAGGATTCATTTTTAAATACTATTTGAGACTGACTCTAGATACTGAGGAAGCATTTGTTTTACTGTCCAGAAGCGGCATGGTTTATTTTAAAGTGATAGTTCAGGTTCTTACCCACATAGTGGTATTTGTTTCTCTATACAAGTGTAATAAATCCCCCAAGTTTGACCCCTGAGCTCCTTCCCTGTCATAAAAACGTGAGCTTCACCTGAAGTGTTTTTCTCCAAAATGAAAAAGGAGCGCTTGGCCCTGCAAACAATATGATTTTGAGCAGCAGCCCCAAACCAAAATAAAAATTTTGAAGGATGCACATGCTGATTTGGGATTTGTCATCAATGCTCTTTTCCAGCCCTCTTGCTTGCTAACTGGTGAAACTACTGTTTCTGTATCACTATGCAACAGCTCCCCTCAGCACTTTGTGTGTTTTGAAGCTGTTGCATAGTGATACTTTGAGGATCTATTACGCTGGATATATGGAGTAGCAAATACTACAAGAACTTGAACTACCACTTTAAAATACCATTTGAGACTGGCTCTAGATCTTGAGGAAGCATTTGTGTCATTGTCCAGAAGCTGCAGGGTTCAGGACCTCTTCTGTTGACAGAAGAGGAGAAGAGGACGCTTGTTGCGGAGGGTTACCCAGTACCCAATAAACTTCCTCTTACCAAAAGTGAAGAGAAGGCACTGAAGAGAGTCCGACGAAAGATTAAAAACAAGGTAGGTAGATTAGCAGACATACACATATAACTACATAAGTAAGTGGGTGGATAGGTAGATGTGGTTAGGCTCATGGATAGGTAAATAGACATTCAATGCCCTGCTAGGAAAGGGCCCAAAAATTATTTAGATGAAAGATATACATAGAGTAATAACTATGGTTTTCTTGCTGAGATTTAAATAATGTAGAGTTTTAACCTACCCCAGGTAAAGAAACTATTCTAAGCTATTCTTAAGTATTCTAACTCAGTTCATAAGATGGATCAAATAGATAACTATAGGCAGTTGTCATTCGACCATTCCATGTCGATAAATGTTGAAATGTTGAATTGCAATATTTTGTTTTGTTTTTCTCTTTTAAAAAATACTAGCACACTAAGTGCAACAGTTCTAGGCGGTCGAGACTTAAGCTAGCTATTTCTAATAGACCAAAATCTCCAAAGCTGTGGTTTGATGTTTGGCTATCCTTTGTTAAACTGGATTACTGATTTTGGCTTATATGTAATTAATATATTGGTCTTTCTCTCAATATTCTGTCTTTCCATTCAGATCTCAGCTCAAGAGAGTCGCAGGAAAAAGAAAGAATATGTGGAATGTCTGGAGAAAAAGTAAGACAGAGACAGGATTTTTGGTCTCTCACTTTTTCCACTCCCCCTCTCCCTGTTGGTTTACCTATCTGTCCATCCATCTTAATTTCCAAACCATGTTCTGTCATTGTAGTTCCTCCTATTCTTTTAATTTTACCCTTCTGTGACGAGGTAGATTTTTCCTCAAATGTAGTTTAGGGTGACACAATAATTTGTCTTGGCCTAGTCTCCTCTCCAAAATGCTCTCAATTGTAGCTAAAGAAAAGGCAAAGTTAATTAGCCTGCTAATTAGCTGGCTAATCAAGTTCTCTTAACATGTGATGACCAGCCGCTGCTAACACTAGCTGCTACTGCATACTTTGGCAAGTAAGGCTACGTTCAGACTGCAAGTCTTAAGGCCCAATTTGGATATTTTGTTTGTCTGCCAATGTGAGCTGGACGCGGTCTTGAACTGACGCGCATGCTGTTCCACAGACGTAAACATGGAGGCCATGGAAGTGAGAATTTACGCTTTTATTTCTAAGCTATTGTGCGGTGGAAGCCAGAAAATGTGTACGCGAATGCTAAGGAGGACGAGGATGAAGAGAAAGAGAGAAAAAATTCTATTTTGGCTTTTTATGGAGCAGTGGCTGCTAGTTAAATGCAGCGCATGATTTTTCTTTTCCTCCTGTCTGTCTTTCTTTTTAGGGAAAAATGCATTAAAACATTTAGAATAATTCTCCTGTTCTTGTTTATTTTAAAATTGTACATTTGGGGAAGTTTTAAGGGGAAAATGCAATACTGAATAATTGCATCATAATTTGAATGCGCAAATATGCTCAAATGCGCATAACGGCACTTAGAGATGATAAAATTGTGGAGGAGATTGAAACATGTGCCTTGCAAATGAGACTGAAAATGACACCATCACAAGAGTGAGCAGAATCCTGGCTTGCTTTTATCAAACCATAGATCCAGAGGCAGTGGCGCACAACTCAGAAACAGTGATTTGGCTTGCAAGTTGCATACATTTGATTCATATTATAGTTATATTAGAACGTGATGTTATGTATGGCATTTTTACAAAAAAGCGTTAAACTCGTTAAATAAATACATTGCAACAGATTTTCATCTTAACATCTGAAAAATGTTTCAAAATGTAATTTTTTTTTTCTTTTTTTTTTTTGAACATACAATCTTATGCAAAAGGCTATGGCATATGTGATATTGGAAAGTAATATGAAAAGCCCAGAGGCATGCCAGGCCCCACAATGGGGAAAATGCCGGCATAGCCCCCTTAGATTTGATTTGATTTGATCTCCCATCTAGAGTGATGTAAAAGTCACATCAGTGCTGCTGTGACTGTCCACACACTGAGGTCGTATTGCAAAAAATCAGATCTGTATCCGATTTAGGACCACATATGGAAGTGGCCTGAATCTGATTGGAAAAAATCACAGAAGTGTAAGTATAGTCCAATGTAAAGTGGAAGCGAAGGACAGAGATCTATTTTGATCAAACTTATAATCGATAGCGTAACCAATAATTCTGGTGGCAGTGGCGATGACGTCTTTTCGCCCCGAACGTTCTACTTCGTTTGAAGTATACGGCCTACTTACAGTAAGTCACATGCTAACAACAAGATACTGATGGTTATCGGACCAGATAAGCTGAAGGTTTGATTGATTGCTTGGTTGATTGACTGAATGACATTTTAAATGAAGATTGTCAAGGCTTGACCTTTAGCCAATTCTCAAAATAGAATCACTTCTTCCTTTCCTGACCCATAGCTCTTAAATCTCAGTCAGTTTAAAAAAATTAAATATTGCTTTCATATTGCTTTTATATTGTTTTCAAATTTCAAAAACAATACCCCTGCATGTGCCACCACGTGTGTGTAATAATTACCTCAGTATTACAGAATGAATTTTTAAATAACGTCACCAATGAACAGCTGTTTTCTTCGTTCACGCACAGAACTGGTATGGACTTGTGTAACCATATTTTAGAATGCAGGAGTGCATTTTGGCTACAATGGGAAAAGAGAACATTTCTAATATTTTCGTTTTTCATTATTATCAATATTTTATTAGGAGAGTGTGAAGGCAATACCACTGCATTTCCCTGCCAAGCGATTTCACTAAAAAGAACACATAATGCATATTGTCTTATTATATCAGCACATTCCTTTTCCCCGTCCTCACTCTGTCTCCTCCCACCTCTTCTTGTTTTGTTTAAGAACATCAAAAGGTAAGTCAATGTCTTTTCGTTCTCCTCTTTTTTCATCTTTCTGTCCGTTGCCGTCCATGGCAGGTCTCCAACAGCCTGCCGAACACATGAGTCAGTCATCCCCACACACAGTGAGAGTGAGAGTGAGAGTGAGTGAGAGAGAAAGAGATGTGGGTCTGCCTTCATAGTGACAGTGTCACCTAATTTCAGACAGAAATGATTAGGGCTGCCATTGTCCAAAATTTTCCTAGTCTTCTGGTTGCTGTGGTTCAAGCCATTAGTCGACTAGTTGTCGCATATTTATGATATTAATTTTATTATTTAAATTTTGATTTGAAAATTATTTGACTCTCGGGCTGAGAAAGAATGTTATAAGTAGCCTGATCTAATTGATAACACTGTGCTACATTATGGAGTAATACAAAACCGTAATGAACCTTTTAATATGAATTTTACAAACAGCGGTAATGATTCTGAAGTGGACGCGTCTATAGAAATGCACATTAAATTAGATTTGCAGGAAGCGAGGTAATTTAGCTTCCCCAGGTCCCAACAAGCACTTGGATAAGCCTAATAGCGCATATGACAGTGTATTTATTCATCTAAACTATATCTAAAGTGGTCATGCTAGGTGGCTAACATTAGACTACTTACATGCTTCAGATGATACAACATGTTTGAACTCAGCAAATGATAGGCGAATTTTTTCTCACAGAGTTTGCATGTCAATTTCTTGTAATTTCTAGCATCCTCTTATGAATAAGAGATATAAATAGAGATAATGAGGGTTGTAAAAAACAGAAATCCTCTGTTTTTCTCCACATCCTCCCTGTTTTTTGTGGAGATGAGGACAGGAGAAGACACACAGCGGGACAAGTTGTTGAAAGAACCCTGTACAAATGAACCAGATTAAAACATATAGAAGATTAAAAGGATTATAAGAGAGGAGAGAAGAAGAGCTGCAGGTTGCCTAGTTTATAATGGAGATCAATAGGATTAGCAGATAATGACAGAGGGGAGAAAAAGAAAAAGGGATAGGAGGCAGGCAGAAAGAGTTAAGAGCAGAGCATCTCTCTGTCTTCCTTTTTCCTCTCTCTGCATTTTCTTTCCAAGATTTTTTCATGCAGAATGATGTACTGAATTAGATGAGGTTAACAGATATAGCAAATTCAATTCAAGTTCTTCTTCCCTTGTTAGTTTATAAAGAAATTATATCATTCAAATGGTATTTGTTTTGGCTTTGGACATTCAGAAATGTTGATGTAAATTTCCCTGTTACTATGACCTCCTGAGACATGTGCATTGTTTTCTTCGTTGGCACGTTTGAATATCACCAAGTGTTTCTTATAGTTCTTTTTTTTTTTTGGATCAAAGTCTGAAATATAATATAGCATTACCTCTGTTAACTAAATCCAGGTAACATATACACACCTAATTTACATTTTATTTTTTGCAGCATTTAAAAAGTCCACTGGTCACAGTGAGATATGTATCATAAGAGTATGTGTAAATGTAAGTGCCCTACAAAGAGACTGACCAATATGTGTTTGTTTGTGTGTGTGTGTGTGTGTGTGTGTGTGTGTGTATCAGGGTGGAGAGCTATACATCAGAGAACAGTGACCTGTGGAGGAAAGTTGAAAACTTGGAGACGACCAACAGGTGAGAATTGCACGCACACAAACAAGTGCAGACTCACCAAGCTGAGTTTGCTTTCTCTGTTATCATAACAATATCAAACTAGGCTGCTATTATACTGGCTTGGGGTGGGGTGGAAGGAGGGGAGAGCATTGGTCTGTCTGTATGGCTTTCTGTGTGTCTGTGCAAGCCAGCCTCAGCCTGTCATTGAAGCTGAGGGTTAACAACAGCCTTAATCATAGGAGGGAGCCCCCTGCCCGCAGCCAACACACACACACACACACACACACACACACACAGCTTTGATGGCTATAGCTGTTCTGTGACACACCATATTAAACCACCCAGAGAGGAACAATGAGTTGGCAAAAAGCAGGAAACATGAGTCAGCACACAGCAAACTGAATTTCCACCGTCTCCAGGATATCCAAAAATGTATGCTAAAAATCCTCATGAAGTTATCTCAATTTAAAGCCTTTAAAGTCCCCCTCCGGTGTATTGCCAGCCACTTAACAGCAGTAGCTATCATCAGTCCATGTAGCTGCTAAATGGAACTGAAACATACCTAACCCAAATATTTGTTTTGCTGCTATCATAACCGCTTTATGATCTGATGCCTCGATTAAACTCTCCTCCAACATATTTGACCGTTTGTCCCGCCCCTTTTCTTTTGCGATTGGTCGCTTGTGGTAAAACTGACAGTGACGAGCGCTGCGTCTGAGCTTAAGTCGAACAGGTTTCAACGTTTGAGCGCCGTCTAAAAATAGCGAGCAACTAGCTGCAAAACGCCAGCAGCACCCGTTCAAAAATTGTGAAACGCAATGCCAGGTAAAAAGACTGTCCGTCTGATGCATGCTCACATTGGAAAACAATTGAAAAGCGCGATGAAATTCAGTCCACGGCCCCTATGCTGCTATGTATTGAGCCTGAAGCGTCTGGTTTCTATGGTAACGGATTACGTCCCATTATTAATCTCCATTCTCTGTTTGAAAAAGAACATTCACCGAAAAACAAGAAGTAAACTTGGTTCGAGGGGGGCTTAAAAGTATCAAAATACATAATGTAAATTTTGTTTTTTTGCCATTTTGCTATATGCAATTTGTTGCATATAGCAACAAATTGAGCGATCTATGTGTTGAAAAAGACACAATTTGGATGCATTTGGGGTTTATTTTTTGGAGTTCAAAATGCCACAGTTTAATGCTACATGACTTTCCATCGTGGCAGAAGGAGTCCCCATAATAATTCATAATAATTTGAAAATGAATACAAGATCAAGTATTCGTTTTTGTATTAAAAGCATACATTACGTTTTTTGTAGATTGTCCCATTGGTCAACTTATGGTGAGAAAATAGAAGCCAAAATTTCTCCCTGTATGATTGTTAAATCTCTCCATTGAAGTGCCAAAGTGGCTACCTGGCAAGTAGCTACTTTATACCCAAACAAAAAACTTTATCCTCACATTTGGACTGGTGTGTGTGGCTATGACACATACCACAGTGAAATTCAAAATGCCACGGTATCATTTAATCCTTAGACTGCCTCTGACTGCAACTGTAACCTTGAGCTCAGCTTAAAACAAACCCATGATCCTAATGAGCTTTTTGAAATGGTCATCTTTTCTGTTGTCTGTTCTTGTAAGGATGATTTAAACACACACAAAAACACACGCAGTCTCCAAGCATGTCTGTAGACAGTATATTTTAGGCACTAATAAATCACTGTGGTTGTGACATGAAAGACCTGTGTGTGAGTGAGTGTGTATGTTGGTGGTTATGCCAGGTCAGTATCATCCCATATAAAGTTATTACAGCTGTCAGCTTGCAGTCTGGCTGTGTGTGTATGTGTGTGTGTGTGTGAGAGAGAGAGAGAGAGAGAGGTGTGTGTGTGTGTGTGTGTGTGTTGGGGTTTTAGTGACTCACTCACTGGCTTACTCACTATTTGATTTGTTTACTAGCTGGTTCACTGTCTAACTGGTTCACTGACAGACAGACTGGTTCACTGACTGGGTTACTGCCTAGTTCACAGTGTGTTCCACAGTAACTGCCTCTCTGTCTCCACCTAGTGGCCACAGTCTGTCCTTACAACTAAAGACAATTTATACCATTGGAACCCTGCTCTCCAGATCAAACCAGTATAGTCTAGTGTAGTCTCCTGGTCTTGCTGGTATGCTCTTTTAAACTCTACCCTTCCTTTTAGTTCAAAAGAAATGAGTAATAACGTTGCGACTAGCGTCATCAAAGGGAAATGCTGTAATTGAAGTTGGCGAAACAGAAGCTGTCATATGAAGCCCGACTCGTACGGTATGAGGTTTTCTGGACTATCGCATGACGTCTGTAATGCATTTGCAAGTCAACTGATTTGAATTGCATGGGTTTAGTATCACCTGGGGTTACTTTTAGAGAGCGTTTCACAGCTTCAGCTTGTGTGTGTGTGCGCTCATGTGTGTGTGGGTGTGTGACTGTGTGAGAGAGCGAGACAGTGAGAGTGAGTATAAGTTTACTTGTGGCTTTCATGTGGCTATATATGTTCACAGTATACTATACTTAGTGGTGGGTGGGGAGGTAAAGTGCACGCACATATGCACAGAGGCAAGCACACACGTGCACGCACACACACACACGCACACACACACACACGCACTCCCCTGTATTGTGTAATTACATACACGTCCTTTGCTGTTTTTAGAAGTGAACTGAAATGAGCCGAGCCAAGTCAAGTCAAGAATATTCAGATTCAGATCCAGATTCAGAAAACTTTATTGATCCCCGCAGGGAAATTGCTTTGTTGCAGTACTCGTCGCTCAACATACAGTAAGAAAAGAGGTATGGCATACTTAACAAAGGTAAAAACTAGTTAAAAAAATAACATAAAATGACTGTAACAGAAGTAAAGTGTGCAGTGCAACCGTAAATGTGCCAAGGGTAATACAAGTGTGCAAATTGTAGATTAAAAATAATAAATTATAAGAGGACTGATAATAAATGCACAGTATAATAAGTACAAAAATAATGCTTATTATGGTAATGATTATCTGAACAGAGAAAAAAATGTGCAAAGTGTAATGAGAGAGGTAGAAACCAGTATGAACATCAGTGCAACAATGTACAGAGGTAATTAACCATAATTAACAATAATAATA
>OMLF01048629.1:0-15798 GCA_900302615.1 Holocentrus rufus | reverse complement strand
CTGAAATCCGATACTGGCACAAAAGTCATCAAAAATATCCACAAAACAAGCTCCTCCAGAGGCCTAGTCCTTAGCTTGGATTAGCTTCAGTGTCGGCTAGCAGTCGGTCTGGCAGGGATTTCACCCACCTGTCACTCAAAGTGGACACGCCCCTAATTATTCATAATTTTAAGCCTTAATATAAACTAAACGGGTGACTTTTACGAAAATTCACCCCCCGTACAGTTGTCGCGACGGGAGTGATGAGCTATTGAGACCAAAACGTTTTTTTGTACCAGGCTTGTTAACATGTTTATTTCTGCTGTAAATTTGGGCATTTTAACATGGGGGTCTATGGGGATTGACTCGCTTTTGGAGCCAGCCCCAAGTGGCCATTCGAGGAACTGCTGTTCAGGTTTGAGTGGTTAACGTCACCTGCGACAATAAAAGCTACCTTCGGGTGTTTAGTCTGTAATTTGCAAATAGTCGCAAGCATAAGCTGCAGTCACAAGAGTCGATGTAAAGTCTCTGGGCAGATAGAAAGGTCTACACTTAACCATGAGATATGCTAGGTTAGCAGATCAATGCCTCTTGGTTACAGCAGTGTCCATGCACCAATCTTTGTTTATATAAATGCATAGACCCCACCTCTGGTCTTACCGGAGTCATCTGTTGTTCTATCCGCCCTGAGCACGTAGCGTCCTGCTAGGTCAATGGCGCTGTCGGAAACAGCAGTTGTAGTGCCATGTTTCTGTGAAGATCATCATGTTGCAGTCCACGACCCATTTGTGAGTGATCTGCAGCCACAGTTCATCCATTTTGTTCATCAGAGACCGTACATTGGCAAGAAAAGATGCATCTGCATTGCATTTTTAATCTGTTAACAGCAACTGTTAGTTGTTCACCTTAAGCTTAAACAAAGGGCAAGAGCTCTTTGGAATATGTAACGTTAACTACAAAAATAATTTTAACTAACATGCTAATTGGGATATGTATAGGACTAACCAGGCTTTGAGTTATATCTGAGCTTTACGGGGGTCTCTAAAGTACAACTGTCGATGTGCAGCGGAGCCATCTTTGATTCTGAAGTCAGGGTTGGTCCGGTTCTTCCAACTTTCTGAGTGGGGAATCCAACTTGAGGGTGTGGTCCAGTTGAAAAATCCAACTCGGAACTCGGAATTTCTGACTTCCGAGTACAACTGGAATGGACCACAATACTTGCTAAAATATCCTAAATAAATCCACATTTGTATGCTTTTTTCCCACATAAACATAGACACATCTTTTCACAATCCTAACTGCAATCCTCATTTGCAAAAGAATGGTGCTGATTTATATAAAGCTGCATGGCACTGCTCTAGGGAATTGTAGTTTTTGTTTAAAAATAATATGAATAGTCCCCATTGTAGAACAGGCACCTTGCCCGGATCAGGGAGACCCCTTCCTGGAGCCAGACCTGGGAGGGGAGCTTGTAGGCAAGCACAACCGGCCATGGTTGGGCTTGCTTCCACGCACAGTGTTGGCTCTGGAACCAGACTCCTGGATGGGGGTTGGACTCTCTCCTTTTCCGGAGTTGCTCAAGGTGAGAGGTGGTGGGCAGGTGTGGGGTTACTTGTTAGCCCCGGCTGGGCGCTGCCGTGTTGGAGTTTGCCCCAGTGAATGAGAGGGTTGCCTCACTGCCTCACAAACGTCGTGTTGCAGGGAAGTAGACCCTGACTGTCGTCGTGATGTACACACCAAACGGCAGTGCAGAGTACCCAGCCTTCTTGAAGACACTGGCCAGTGTCCTCAAGAAAGTACCACCTGGGGACCCTGTGGACTCTAGTTCTGCTGGGGGAATTCAACGCTCACCTGGGTGATGATGGAGTAACTTGGAGGGGGGTGATTGGGAGGAACAGTCTACCTCATCTGAACCTGAGTGGTGCTTTGTTATAGGACTTCTGTTCTAGACATGGATTGTCCATAACGAACACCATTTTCAAACATAAGGAAGCTCATAAGTGTACCTGGTACCTTAGGCCAATGGTCGATGATTGACTTTGTAGTCATTTCATCAGACTTGGCCATATGTTCTGGACACTTGGGTAAAGAGAGGGGCAGAACTGTGAACTGATCACCACCTGGTGGTGAGTAGGATCAGATGGAGGGGAAGACTACCAGACAGACCTGGTAAACCTTAACGTGCAGTGAGGGTGAACTGGGAGCAGTTGGTGGAGGACCCAGTCCAGAAGATCTTCAAATCAAACCTCTGGAGGAGCTTCTCTCTTATCCCGAGGGAGGTTGGGGACATGGAGTCTGAATGGACCCTGTTCAGAGCCTCTTTTGTGGAAGCAGCAGCCTTGAGCTGTGGCCTGATGGTAGTCGGTGCCTGTCGTGGTGGCAACCCAAGAACCCGGTGGTGGACACCATCAATGAGTGAGGCTGCCAGGCTGAAGAAGGAGGCTTTCCAGGCTTGGCTAACTTTGGGGACCCCGGAAGCGGGAGAGAGGTACCGGCAGGCCAGACAGGCTGCAGCCTTGGTGGTTGTGGAAGCAAAAACTCGGGTGTGGGGGGAGTTTGGAGAGGCCATAGAGAAGGACTTTCGGTTGGCTTCAAAGAGGTCCTGGCACACTGGTGACTCAGGAGGGGCAGGCAGGGCCTTGTCCAGGCTGTGCTCAGAAGGGATGGGGAGGTGCTGACATCGACTGAGGATGTAGTCGGATGGTGGAGGGAGCACTTTGAGGAACTCCTAAACCCAACAGACATGCTGTCCAGGGAGGAGGCATGGCCAGAGGACTTGGGAGGGTCATCGCTCATCTCCTTGGTAGAAGTCACTGAGGTAGTTGGGAAACTCCACAGTGGTAAGGCGCCAGGAGTGGATGAGATCCGCCCAGAGATGCTGAAGGCTATGGATGTTGTTGGACTGTCATGGTTGATACGTCTCTTCAATGTCACGTGGATGTCCGGGACAGTGCCAGTGGCGTGGCAGACAGGGGCGGTGGTCCCATTTTAAAAAAGGGGACCGAAGGGTGTGCTCCAACAACCGGGGTATCACACTGCTGAGCCTCCCTTGGAGCCATTCGGTCTTTGTGTACCTGGAGTGATAGTTGTGTTCGCATCCTCGGCACTAAGTCAAGCTCGTTTCCAGTGGGTGTGCTTTGTCTCGATTCCTGTTTGTGATTTTCATGGACAGGATTTCAAGTGCAGTCTGAGGGTGGAGGGTGTCCAGTATGGTGACCTCAGGGTTACATCTCTGCTTTTTGCAGATGATGTGGTCCTGCTGGCTTCATCAGGCTGTGACCTTCAGCGCTCACTGGAGCGCTTTGCAGTCGAGTGTGAAGCGGCTGGGATGAGGATCAGCACGTCCAAGTCCGAGGCCAGAAAAAGGTGGATTGCTCTCTCCAAGTTGGGAGTGAGGTACTGCCTCAAGTGGAGGATTTCAAGTATCTTGGGGTCTTCGTTCCAACCCTCACCTATGGGCACGAGCTGTGGGTAGTGACCGAAAGAACTAGATTGTGGATACAAGCGGCTGAAATGAGCTTCCTTTGTATAACCTTTGGGTTATACTCCCAGCCAACCTACAGGGTTGGCTGGGAGTATGCAAAACAGTAATAATCAATGAAATCAATACACTGCGTATGCATGTTACATATCTCTTTGATATATCTGTGGCATAATCTATCTATCTATCTATCTATCTATCTATCTGTCTATCTGTCTATCAGCCTACACTTGATTTCAAAGGGAATCCCTTGGTAAATCCCATGACATCACTGGAGACTCATTGAAATTCCACGCAGATTCAAAAGATAAACAGCAAAAACGTTGTAAGCTTAATAAAAGTAAAAAAACATATCATTCAAGCTTACAAGATTAGATACTCAATTTTGGAGTACTGAGATTGATAATGTGTTTGCAGTAAAAACAGTTGGTAATGCAAAATTAGCTGCATAAGAATGTAACCTGTAGAATCCCAGAGTGTCCAATACTGCCACAAACAGAGAGTCAATGAGGGCCCTGTCAGTTGGTCTGTCAGTGTCAGTTTAAAACTACAAATCATACTTAAGATCAAACCTATGAAGCATTATGGTGACTGTCCTCCCAACTTACTTTTGACAGGGGGAAAATTTAGTCACAAAACACTCTCCCAACTAGATGCATTAGCTTGAAAGTCAAGCTATATGCCAAAAATGTGTCTATAAATTAAACAATTAAATTGGCCCGCAATCTGCAGCGATAGTTTCAGTGTATGATCTATTTTCTCCACGCTCCGCCAGCAGATTTCTCAAGAAAGCACATTGAAAATGGTCAAATCTGCATCCCACACCTGCCAAACCCTTTGATTTCCTCCTCTCTCCCTGTTGTCCTGGAGTTTCAGTTGATTTTCTCCCACAGTTTGACATTTAAATACAACAGACAAACATTTGTCAGTTGTGTTAGAGAGCGAGAGAGACAGAGAGAGGGAGAGACAGGGAGACGGAGAGAGAGGATTCTCTTGTGGACCGGTGTGGAGAGCTACGCTTCTGATGTGAACACAAAAGCACCGGCTTGCGAATTCTTGCTTCGCGGGGCTTCTGTGTCCGGTGTGAAGAAGAGGTTAGTCAGACAAACCATCCAGTTCTGGTCTGAGCCAATCTGGGGCCGGTTGCACCAACTGGTCTTATGCCTGGTCTTAAGTTAAGTCAGTCATAACTTGGCATTCTAAGTCCAACCTAATAGTTACGCCAGTTGCATACGCCTACTCAGGACCTGGCGTAAGGTCAAAAATCTAATCTATTTCTATAGTAACAACTTCAAACAAAACTTCAAACAAACAAGTTTGTTAAAAGGATGGCGCATCTCATTCACAAACTTTACAACAAGAGGGCTTTTAGACGGCAGAGAGTTATTAGGGACAAATTTCTTTTATTATCATTTTGAATTAATTCAAGAACATAAAGGACCGCTCCTCCTCTTCAAAAATACCAGAGGAAGGCCTGTTGAGTTGTTGCTGAAGCAACTGTATTTCCAAAGATATTTTTTGTTTTTCCAGCTCCAGCTTCTGTTTCTCCAGTTCCAGCTTTTCCCGCTCTGCCTGCAATTTCTCTGTTTCTGCCTCCACTCTAATGATCTCCTTTTCAAGAAGCAGCTGCTGAAGATCGTCTTGTCTCCTCCATTTCATTGCTAGAGCTCCGCCACTGACATTAGTGGTTTCTGGAAGAGTGACAATGGTCAAGTCTGAAATAAAATAAAAAATATATATATATACTGTTAAACTGGAATGATAACAACAGTTACAACAGGACAATGTCTAAGACTTAGTCTAAAAAGTTGCTACAAGAAGATTTTACAATTATTATTATTATTATTATCATTATCATTATTATTATCATTATTTAGCTATTAGGCTACTAAACTAAATAAATGAATGGGTAGTTTATGTGAAATACAGACCTTAACAATTCACCATAAAATTACTGTAGATGTTACAGCCCTCGTTGCTCATATGAACGAGATCGATCTGCCCTCCCTCTTCCAACGGTTGGTTGGTACCGTTGCTTTCCACACCGTCCAAACCAGTGAGCGCCGGTGAGTCCTCTCCAAACTCATCAACAATAATGTCACTATACACTGAAGTTTTCGGGGGAGGACCACCGCCGGTTTGATGATTTTTTGTCAAAGAAACATCTTTCTTGGCTTTGCTCGGGAGGTCTTTCAATTTCTTTCTCACATCACTCTCTGTACAAAGGCTGCCTGAGTCAGAAACATCATTAA
This sequence comes from Holocentrus rufus, assembly GCA_900302615.1. Taxonomy (NCBI): domain Eukaryota; kingdom Metazoa; phylum Chordata; class Actinopteri; order Holocentriformes; family Holocentridae; genus Holocentrus; species Holocentrus rufus. Next base: position 10,086 of record OMLF01048629.1, on the reverse strand, counting down.
TCGCCTCCGTTATCTCCCTACAGGTGGACTGCTTCTTCTTATTAGTGATTATATTTGACTCTTTGGCAGTCAGTATTTTCCTGTGTTGACTGTACATCTCTATCAATTTTCTTACTTCAGTATCTGTGAAATATCCCTTTCTTTTTCTTTGATCTTCCATTTTTGACACAAAATAACCGCAGAAATTACAGAAATTAACAAATTGATGTATCCTAGCAACGAACACTGCTAGGCAATAACCCAGTCCTATAACTGGGAATGTAAAGGGATTGGACAAGAGTATTTTCACATATGTAGTGTTTGAGCCTGTAACAAACAGGAGAATTACCATATTTGGCTGCATAAACCTTGCAACCAACAAATTTCAATCACAATAATCCACAGTGTAAATTTTAATTTGAGGAATATAGCTCCATGTATCTTATCAGACATCGTGTTATGTTTTCACTGTCTTGTTAAATATTCACATTCAGAAGTTTGGATTCCTTGTACCTCAGTTATTAACTTTGCAATAGCTTGTCCAAATCAGTGTCAGCTTGCTCTTCTTAGCCCAATCTAATTAATTAACCAATATCACACCAGAGGGAGTGCTGTTATACTGTAAAACAGCACGATCTCGAGTGTGATATTGCTTTTATACGACAGTTCTACCAACAACAGCATTTCTCAAGTTATGGGAGTAACGGGCAATAGATTATGATTTGTATGACACTTGTAAATTGCAGTAATACATGTAGTTAAATGTCAGAGTGAGGAGCACTGGTGGAATGCCTCTTGACCTATCAAATCGCTTGACCAGATCTAACTGTTGTATAACTAACATATATGCAACCAATTAACATTTTTACAAGACTGTCACGAACCCTTCTTGGGTCAGTTTGTAACTTGTATTACAGTGTTAGCAAGATCTGAGACAGTGAGGGTCAAAACCTTATTTTGCTAGGTCAAGTGACATGGTATGCCCTGCTAGTGATCCATCATTGCTCCACTATAAAATAAGTGGATATATGTTCCATCCAAAGTTTTGGTTGTAAGTCATATTTGATTATATGTATGGTCAGTGTGAGTTTTAACTTGTAAACTCATGCCTACACTGGAACTTTTTCGGTTGGTGCAACTTCTAATATTGTTGTGTAAATTCAGACTCAGTCAGAATTCAAACCAGTCTATGCTCCAATTTCTTTTTAACAGGAACAGCAGGCTGTGCATATCCCTCCTATGTATAAACAAACCTGTTCCAGAGGTACGATGTGGTATGGGAAACCAGTATTTTTAAACACAGACTGCAACTCGTCCACAATCCTTTGTCTCTCCTCCATAGACTGACCTAGAGCACCACCCTCTGGAAACACACGCGCGCACACACACACACACACACACACACATACACAATGTCATATGCATTTGCAAACAAAAGTCCTACAAAAGAGTGGTTGAATTCATTGATTTATTGATTTATCAATGAATCAATTGATTTATATTTATTATGCATAACATCAAATTACCATCGATGTAGACAATCCCTGGAATGAATCTCAACTTCTTGTGAGCATTTTGACTCAAACCCTACAAAAAGAAAAGGTTAAATTTACATTAATAAGAATAAAATACAGAAAGGGGGAAAAACATTAAATGGCAGTGCAAGTGTGTATACAGAATCTTAATAGATTCAGAATATACACTGTCTAGAATTTTGAGTTGTCAGTTGATTTTTTTTATTATTAAACACATACATCAGGTTTTGGTGGATTGGTCCATTAGAGAACTAAGTGTTGATAATACAGACCCCAAAATCATCCATAGATCCCCAGTAGGTCTTTGGTTCTAGTGCTGCAAGCTATAACTTAAGCATACACAATGTTGAGTGACAGCATGCGCACCAGGAGGGCCTTTCAGCCCTGAATGCTGTGAGCCTAACCTTGAATATATTTTTTTCTGGCATTTTAAAGAAACTGTGTGTAACTTTTAGAAGCATTTTTGGTGGCCTCCCACTGGTTGATAGTGATATTTTTTTTCACTGTCGCAAAACCAGACACACATGCACTTGTTTAAAATAATGGTCAGTTTCCACAAAATATATACAGTTAACACAGCTACATTTCTGCTGGAGAAACAAGATTGGGCCAAGCAAACCCTATTTGTGGATGTTAATACATGTGCATATATGCAGGAAAATAGAGCCGATAAGGAAACAGACCACATGAACACAATAAACACACTTTGTGCCACGCTCAAAAACATAAAAACTTTATGTTCTACATGGTCATTGAAGAACGCTTGACAATTTCATGTCAGTGTCACCTCTGGTGAAAAACACATCCACATATGCCTGCTACAACCCTCTGTCCACCCATAGGTAGTATAGAAATCCAACAGAGTCTTCTTTGATTAGTATCAAATTTTGTGTATCAAATATCAACCAGAAAAGTTGCATTTTCTGAAGAAATGCGTGTGATTGCTGAGTGCATGAGGTCACTAAGTAGAAATAGTCGAATATGAAAGAGAGCACAAATGGTTGGAAGAGTATGAACTGTATGATGAGCAGAACAGAAAAGTGAGAAAGTGATTCGTGAAGGGTTGGAAACGTTACTGTCCGATTCTTTGGAATCCAGCACATTCATCAGTTAGTTTTCAACATGTCTTGTGGAAGATTCGCAAATATTTCTGGACTGAACCACCTGGGGCTTGCCTGTGGTACCTGCCTGTGGTACCTTCAGTACCTTCAGTACCACAGGCAGGCTCCTAACAGGATGTGCCGCCTGGACAGACAGCTGAAATGGCTACTGACAGCTTTGTAGGTCAACAGCCCAAACTCATATTAGTGTGGAAATCAAATTGGCATTAAAAAGTCCAATTTTATGAAAAAAAAGGGAAATTTGGCAGAAGTACTCCAGACACCATGAATGTTTTTGCGTATTATTTACATAGGGATTAATCATTCTGTTTTTGAAATCCTGATATTTAAAGAATTTCTATTTAACAATGGGGACAATGTACTGCACAGGAGCAAAATTCAAAATTCTGTAGAAAAAAAATGCTATTTGACACAGTGATCAACCTATCATTCCAGAATATTTAGTTTGAAGTAGATTGGAATTTTGTGAGAAATTACAATGTAAGTGGACAGTAGCATTTACAGTCATGTTTTTATGCACTGTTGACTCAAATTTGGATAAAAATGAAAATGCGAAGGTTTCCGGTTGCGCCACCAAAAGGATGACAGCCTAATTTTCGAGCTCCCCGACGGTTTTGTGAAATAAGCCCCCAAAAACTTGAATACTGTCAACCCCAGTGAAAATTTTGTTCAACAATGAAGAAAGGGGACTCTAGCAAGAGTAGGACTACGACAAATGTGACTGAAAATGATCCTGGAGTGAGGTAAAGCAACCGAAGCAGCTCTCCAAGCTCAAATGCACATGGTGAAGAAGATGGCACCGAGGTAAGCCTAAGGTGTATCCTCAATGAACTCTGGGAGTCCGTTGAACACAGCTGTCCGACAGTAAACAAGAGTTGGAGAGAACAAATGAGAGTTTGAACGAGGCTGAGGGGAGAATTGAGGAAACAGAGACCATGTTACAAGCAGCATCAACGCTAATCAAGCGGCTAATGCAGCGCCAGGCTAACCTGGAAGCCAGGCTGATAGACAAGGAGGGTCGCGCACGGAGAGACAACTTAAGGTTTTACGAAATACTTGAAGACACAGAGGGTACCGACATGGTTGGCTTTCTGGACAGTTTGTTGAAAAACGCGCCGGGCTTTCCTCCTGACAAAGACCTCTGCATTGAATGGGCTCACTGGGCACTAGCACCGAAACCCAATGGACCACAAGCAAAGCCCCAATCTATAGCGGTGAAATTCGGTTATCGGATGAAAGAAGAGGTTCTCCGGAGAGCCTGGCAGAAAAAAGAAGTGCTCTGTAACAATGTCCGCTTCTTCGTAGACCATGACTTCCCCCCTGAAGTCCTCAAGAAATGTGGTGAATATGCCGAAGCCAAGAAAGCCAACAAATTAAGTTTTAGGCACCATACCCTGCGAGAATGCAAGTCTTTTATGATAACGGCACCCGGCTTTACCAGGATGCTACAGAGGCAACGAGGGACATGGCCACTCGAGGATTCTCAGTTACTGTGGTGAAGTCCTCCACCGCTCCAGACCAAGAGGTGATCGGGCTCCTGTCCGCTTGGCAGACACAACCGGATCTGAGTATGAGTGTTGTGTGCATAATGTGAACAGGAATGACTGACCCCGTAGGCTCTGGAGGACTTGACCAGGGGCAAGCCAGACGCTTTCTGGCTGAGGAGCGCGCGTAGCCGGAGGCCGGAAACAGGAAGTTGGAGGCGGAGGCGGTGGCGGCTGGCTGGTACATGAGGAGGAGGGGACCGAGACAGAAGGGCTGCGATGGCGGGAATGGGAATCCTGTCGTCGCCAGAGGGGCCACTGGGAGGGTTTACCTTGTCTGCCCAGCAAGGTGTGGCACCAAATGCTGTCTGCTTCCTCATCAGTAGATTTCAGGCTATCCACAAAATCCTTGAGGTAAGACCCAAATAAGCCAGTGGGGCTTATGGGGCCTTCGAGCAACAGTTGCTGCATCTGCTTGGTGTGCTTACCTGACATGTGGAGCCACATGTCTCTCTGAAGCAAGATTTGACAGGATAGGATCCAGGACTGTGCAACCGCTATAGCCAATAGGAAGGCCAGAACCGCACTGGTGGCTTGGCCGTGCTCTGTCGCCACTTCCGGGCGCAAATCGCTGTCAGGGCTAACAGATAGCACCGAGAGAGAGAAGAAGATGAGAGCGTTCTTGTGGATCAGTGCCAGGGACTGAGAAGTGTACTCGTGGGAGCGGTCCGTCCATCTCATCAGATTCTGGTCACGTGAAGAGGGAGGAGTCGGACGGTGGGAGCCATAAAACAATACTCCAGACAGGAGTAGATAATACTGGGATCCAGCAGCGGGACCGGAGGGAAGCCGCAGTTTGTGATGCCCTGCACTTTTGACAGCTACAGCTGCACGTAGCAAGAGACTAGAGCGCAAAGAGTGCAGGGATTCTGGGCAATCTCTGTAGTCCGGTGCTGGACGGGAGGAAACTGTGGCCAGCTTGCCAACTGAAGGCTGAAGAGGTAGTGCTGGCGGCAAGGGGATGTCCAGCTGGGACACTGCTCTTTGAAGAATGGAGGGAAGGACGACGAAGAGAGCAGAGCAGGGAGCGCTGCTGGGGGCCCCTGCTGGCTCAGCCGGGGTCTGGCTCGGCGCTGGTGGCTTGGGAGCCGCAGCGGGTTCCAGGCTCTCCAGGAGGGGAGCGAGCGACAGAGGAGAGCCAGGGAGAGAACCCTGCAGAGCATGGCCGGCGTGTTCAGTGCCCATATAGCCCTGGCAGCGGGGGATGGAGATCGTGTGTCATGATGTAGCCGGTCTGGCAAGTTGGGCAGAGACGAACGCCAATGGAAGTCATCACTGATCTTCAATACTGCAATCGCTGAAGAAAAAAGGTGAGCAGATTGTATGCAGCGCATTGTTTATATACAGATAGGGTGGACGGAGGTGCGGCCCTTCTGGCAGGGAGGGCGTACATGAAGTCTTCAGTACTGTGCATGCGCGCTGGCGGATGGATCCAATAGCGATAGCCCTTTAGGGCAGCACCCCACATGAAATAGAATTGGAGTGTCAGTTACCTAAATAACTAGTTCCTGCATGCCATCCAGACAAACGCTACGGTGGTCACCCGGGGTCAAAGTTTGCGAACATGAATAGCAAAAACCAAAGACAGTAACAGGATTAGAGAGGCATTTGAATTCAAGTCGTTGATTTTGCCTTCCCAAATAGAATTTAAGACAATTTAATACTTTTTAAGGCCTTTTATTAGTATATGTGAATTTGAGACATTTTAAGACTTTTTAAGGACCCACGGCTACCCTGTTCTTGCTGGTACAGCCAATTCTGTCTCTTATGTCTATCTTGTACTTTTGCATTCTACCTCTACGTGCTTCATGTGTAACAGATCTTCCTATAGTCAGATTTTCCTGCATAATATTTAATGTGATAAGTGAAACTCTCACAATTCATTTAGCTGCAACACAGACATTGTCCTAAAAACTATGAATATGTTTCCTTTTCAGGAGGATTCCATGGAAATGTATGCACTCCTCGTCCTCTTGGCTTCCAAAACGTCTGATCTGAAAGTCATACATATACACTGGGATGTGATTACTCATGACAAGTCTTGAATAATTAAAATATTAAAGTATTAAACACGGATATTCAGTACAGTGACAACATTCATCCTCAACTATCAGGGATTACATTTTTTTTACCTTGACAATGTACCTGCATATGCACAGAAAATATGTTACCATGGAATACATGTAAATGGTAAATTATTGCACATACTGTTTACTAGCTAACAAAAGTTGATGCTAACGCCATAAATTCAAATGGCCCACTAGGCTTTGTTTGGAACTATCAGGGGGTTACATGAATCATGTGACCCTGTAGCTTCCGGACCCCTCATTGACGCAACTCTCTCTCTCTAGGCACTGGGTCTGTACAGCCAACAACAGACCTGCTGTGGTGCCTAGCTTTTAGGTGTGACATAATGCCAGTGGTTATACGTAACTTGTGAGATAAAATTAAGCCTGGGGTGGAGATACTCAGATAGGGGACAGTGTTATGCTAATGGTCTCATTTTCTTTATCACAAACAGGCCAAATCTGAACAGCTCATTTGATCCCATGGTTTCTGACCTTGCCAATTCACAAAAAAACTGACTGGGTTGTCATATTTCACAGTTTGTGGGTTGGTAGGCACCACGGATGCCCCAGTGTATGTGCCCAAACACCAAAAAAGTGTTTTGCATAATATGTCCCTTTTAATTAGTTTTACAGCTTTTGATGCAGTCGAAATTTGCCCTCAGTTGCAGCATATTAAAGTTTCTCTTGACTTGGTGCTACATTTTGGTGCAAGTTGTAAAGGTGTAGCACATAGTTACTTTTGAATGATTTTCCAAAGTTTAGAACTTTACATGCTTGCTGTAGGGCCACCTTGGGGAAATTTGGTTCCACACTTCAGTTTACGTTGTTTTGGACTTCACTGACTGGCTGTGCAAAGTTTGGTTTATTTTCATGCATGGGAAGGCTGTTTTGGTAACAAGAAGAAGAAGATAAAGAATCTACCGGGAAATGACAAATGATCTTGATTTCTATGTTATCATCACTTTATGGGGAAGTTGACCAATAGGACAATCCAATGTATGTACCAGTGTATTTCTTGAACATGTGAACCCTCTACAGTGAGAAGATATTATTTCGAATACATAATTTGGCCGACAGATGTAAAAATAAGCAGACATGTAAACCTCTTGAACTTGATTGAGCATGGAGCAGGAGGAAGGACCTCCAGATACAGCGAGCAGCACCTATAACACAGAAAAAAAAGACAATCAGTTATGGAGACTGAGGTAGATACTGTGCCTTTATTCTATTAGAGCTGCCATAAATTAATAAGTGACACATTTTATTTCCTGAAAGCAAGTAACAGCTACAACAGTCAGATTCCCTTCACTGTAGCCTTTAAAACCAGGAAAAGGCAACATGCCATATCACACAGTGTTTCCCACAGAATTACAGACTGTGGCGGGTGGGGTAATAAACCTTAGTATCAGTTATACACTGGAGTGCGCATGTGGGTGTGCGCACGTGTGTTGGTGTCACAAGTGTCAGTTACATGCGGGGTCAACACGTTCTCACTCCCAATTCGTCAAAAACGGCAGCTTTGTCAGTGGCCCTGACAAGCTGTGACGCTCTAGGTGCCCTTGTAGCGTCAGTTTTGACCTTCTAGGGCTGTTCAGTAGATATCAATAGTGACGAGAACGCATCTAGCCAGGCTTTTCAAGTGACCATGGAATATAAAAATTATGGATTTCAAAGAAAGAATTTCTCTTAGTTATTTTAAATTTAGTTCTATTTTTCTATTTTTAAATTATTTTAAATGTCTTCATTGTCTTAATAATTTTGTGTTCTCAGCTGTTTAATGGTAGTTTCGGCACTATATATGTGTGTGTGTGTACATATATGTATCTATGTATGCATGTGTGTGTGTGTATACACATATGTATGTGTGTGTGTGTGGATGTGTGTGTGTACAGGTTGCCACCGTGCGTGCAGCCTGTTGCAGTTACTCCAGCTCATTCTCTTACTTTTTCCTACTTTTTAGCGTTCTCTTTTGTTATTTCTGTTAAAATTTTTACTAGTTATTTATTTAAGCTGTGCCTCTCTAAAATGTATTTGTTGACAGAGTTTTGGTCTGTTTGTTCACACTGGAATTACTTCTATCTAACTATACTACTGTCGCGCAGCAACTCCGGGGTCGCATTGTTTACACCAAGGATCAGCTGGTTGAACTGAAGCCAGCCAGCATGACGACCGGAACAATGGACATCCCTGCAGAAGTAAGGGGGAAAACACACAGAGGATGCAGGGGTGGAACGAAGCGTCAGGGAAAGAGAGCTGGGTCTAAGCTACTGAGACATATGTAGAAGAGGAGATATAAATCGTATCTCCCTTCTACCATCATGGGCAATGTGAGATTGCTGGACAATAAAATGGATGAGCTGGCGGCCCTGGTGAGGAATCGGAGGGACTTCTGTGAGTGTAGTCTTATGTGTTTTATGGAGACATGGCTATGGGAAGATACGCTGGATCCCATCGTTACCATCGACGGCTTTCAGGCGGTTCAGGTGGACAGGAATAAATCCAAGAATGGTAAGAAAAGGGGTAGTGGGCTCGCCACTTTTATTAGCAACAGATGGTGCTACCCTGGTCACATTACTGTCAAGGAAAATTTCTGCAGCCCTGACATTGAACTTTTGGCCATAGGACTACATCCATATTATATACCTAGGGAGTTTTCACACACCATCTTGGTTATTGTTTACATTCCTCCCTCCGCTAACCCGGCAACTGCACGTGACGTCATCCATAATTTTAACCATGTGACACTGGACAAGACACTCCCCACTTTTACTCAGTTGATGGACTGTGCTACCAGAAAAGGCAGGACCCTGGACCTGCTGTATGCTAATTTATAAGAGGCCTGCAGCACCACCGCCCTCCCCCCACTTGGTAGATCAGACCACAACGTGGTTCATCTTAAACCCAGGTACAAACCACTGATCATGCATCAACCCAGTCCCACCAGGACTGTGAGGAGATGGTCTGAGGAGACATATGCTACCCTGCAGGAAAGCTTTGAATGCGCTGAATGGGATGTTTTTCTCAGGCCATATGGTGAGGACGTAGATGGAGTGACAGACTGTTTGACTGATTATATCAACTTCTGTGTGGACACATCTGTTCCTGTTAAAACTGTCCGCTGTTTTCCCAATAACAAACCCTGGGTAACTAAGGACAAATAAGCCCTGCTGAATGAGAAGAAGTGGGCATCCAAGTCAGGGGTCAGGGAGGCAGGTAAGAGGGTCCATAAACAGCTAGAGCAGAGGCTGCAGCAGAATGACATCAGAGAGGTCCGGAGAGGCATGAAGACCATCACTGGTTACAAGCCCAGTAGTCAGACTGTTGATGGGAACATCGACACAGCCAATGAGCTCAACTGTTTCTTCAACAGATTCGACACACAGCCTCACATTGACTGCTCTGCCCAACAGCTACAAAGCAACAACAACACCTTCCATCCGTTGACCATCTGTGCAGACCAGGTGAGGAGGGGGCTGAGTAGACTCCACCCTGCAAAGGCAGCCGGTCCCAACTGCATCAGCCCAAGGGTGCTCAAGGCCTATGCCCCCCAGCTGTGTGTCATACTCCAGCACCACTTCAGCTTCAGCCTAGGTCTGGAGAAGGTCCCGGTGTTGTGGAAGACATCCTGCCTGGATCCTGTACCTAAAGGCTGTTTTATGCTTGTAAGACATGTCGGACGACAGCGTTGGACGACAAAAATTATGTCAGAGAGACAAAAAAAAGTGTCGTCCGACAGTGTCTTGCACCTGTGGCATATTTATTGTCTTGTATTTTCATTGGCTGGATGGACCGGGAGTTCTATTGTTGTCATGGAGATGGAAAAAAGCGATCCAAATGA